>JAAGNO010003315.1:17996-34241 GCA_033439905.1 Ceryle rudis | reverse complement strand
TCTCCCTTATTCCCTTTCTCTTCCCCTTTGGGGAGGGAGGGGGGTTAACAGAGAGCATCTGTTATAGGTCTAAGGGCCACCCTGACCCTAAACCGTGACAACAGGGAAAGATGATAGAGAAGAATTTCAGAGGGATTGATGAAACTAACGGTGCTTTCTGAGACAGCAGAGGCTAAAAGGAACAAGAAATTTCTTCTGAACTTACACATCCATTGCTTTTTAATGATCTATTTTTCCTACCTTTTTGGAAGGTAGACATTGTCTTTGAAAAAGCAGAAGTAATAGCAATCCTCTAAGTACTTATAAACCTTTTCTTTCATTCCTTCCATTGGACTACCTCAGGGGAGTTCATAAGTATGAACTTCAAGCAGCAAAGGGCTATTCTACTTATTTTACCAATGGGGAAATTGCAGCAAAGGACAGGTTTAGTTACGTGGCCAATGGGTCACATAGGAAGATTTTGTCAGAAATAGAAAGCGACTTAATGTTAACCTGGAGCCCTAAACATTAGTCGCTAGATTTTCCTTGTGGTTTAGGGACAAATAGAAACCTGGAAGAAGCTTGGCTGAGTGAGTCTAGTTAAACAAGCTCTGATACACGGCTGCTGTTCAGGCAGCTGATAGGTTATGGTGAACTGCAAGAGCAAATAACACCACTCTTTAAAGTAGCACACCGTTTAATCTGACAAACAAAAGCTTAGCAATACCCAGTGGCTGGCAGTCAACTCCTGAATAAGTCCAACTGGAAATCAAGTGGCATCCCCCTGACCACTTTGCACCACTTGAACAAGAATAAAGCTGCTAGAAAGCCAGAAAGTTAAAGCCATCACAGCTCTTTTGTTGCAAAAAAATCCATCTCGGAAAGGTTCTGCCTTCTCAGGAGTGCTGGAGCAACCCTTTACAACAAAATCCACACAGATTCTGGTTCTAATTCTGCAACTTCAAAAAGGATTCAAACAAGGTGGGATACTGGATGGTCCAGCTGTAAAACTGGACAACAGGGAGACCACAGCAGCTACACCGGGCAAAATTCCCCTGGTGTCAGCCTATTCACTCATCTACAGTGGGTTGAAACTGTAGCTTTGCCCTTGTGTTTTTTCAGTTTAATTTCTTTTTACTGCCTGTGGAAATATGAAAGAGTTAACAACCTTGTTTCAATAATACATAATTCTGAGGGAGGCAAAAAATGGGAACCTAAGGAACCTGGCTTTTTTTTTCCCCTCCCTTATTATAAAGTCATTTTTCAAATCACCTTTCTGACACATTTGTCCATATTGATTAGCTGCTTTTAGAATGACATTGTCTGACCTGTCTAAATCCATCAATTGCTCTCCTGCTGATGCTTAATTCCCAGGCTACTTTAGCTTCTAATGGTATGGTATGAATATTATTCATAAAGCCTTTTGTCTGAAAAGATCAATAATCACGTACATCTTAAATTTGCATTTTGGGTGTTGTTCAAGTAGCCCTTTAACTAGCCACAGACTCTTCTATTTCCCTTTTATCACTGTAGACTGTAAATGTTTCATTAGTATCATTTAGAGAGTACATACTTGATACTATATCCCCAGGAGTTTCAAGTGAGTTATTAGGAACTTGTTCAGCATTAGGATTAATGCATATTCCCAGTAGTTTTCATTGCATTTCCATTCTGTGTGCCACAAACTCTACTGTTAAGTATGTTTTGTCCACTTAGAAACTGTTTGGTAGGGAAGGCATGCCTTAATTGTTCCCAAGACATTGGGTAATGCTCTACTGATGGGCCTAAGGTTGAACTAATAGGCAAGTAAGCTGCAGTTTAGCTTCAGCAGGTTTTAAAGTACTAATGAGGCACAATATACTGAAGTTAAGAACTTGTCAAGATGGGCAGTTCATATAAAAAGTTGAAACAACCTTTACTTTTTTTTCCCCTTTTAAAAAATACTAGCGATTGATTATTGCAATGGTGAGAGGATATAATAATGTATTTTCTAGATTAACAGATATTTGCCTTACAAAACCCGAAAAATTAAAAAATCATCTGCATTTTACTAGAAAGATGTTATTAAAAGAATTTTTAGGAAATACTTTTCAAAAGTAGATCCCTGAATTGAGCAAAGGACAAAAATGCATCTGCCTGAGCACTAATAGGTCAATATGCTTGTAAAATATAGAGCTTTCAGCTTGCAAAATGGGCTAATTGTATCTCCAGTATTCCAAGCTGTTGTTTACGCAACTGCTTGTCTATATTTAGCAGCCTTTGCAAGTTGGGAAATTGTAGAGCCTTAAAAGTACAAATACTGACTAGTCACCATTTTAACTTGATGACATTTTCCTGGAAGCCCTCTCATAATAAAAATGCAAGATTCTAGGTTTTTTAGTAACTACAGGATTGGAACTTCATTGGATTTTAACTACTGCATACCAGGCTGTTGTGTTTGGTGACATAAAATATTTCATTTTCATTTTATGACATAAATGTCTAAGTGTCCTGCTGCTGAGATGTATCCATCAAATCAGAGTTTCAAATAGGATATCATCTTGATGCTGGTATGAGAATGAAAATGATGCTTTAGTTCACAGTCAATCGGTACTGAATGTCTTCGCAGTCAATAAGAGACTTCTGCATACACTTTTGCGGAGCCATTACTTCAGGGTTCATAAAGTGGAACACAGCACTTCTGACAATGCTGTAGGATTTTATTTTATTTTTTGTTAGAACATAAAAATGTTGCTTACATTGAAAAGAAAAAAGGAAAAAAAAAAATCAAAGTTGTTTTTAGAAGGATCATTTTAAGACGGGCCTATTCCAAACAATTAAAGCCCAAGTGTTTTGTGGATAGAGATATTTCACAGGTGTTTGAAGAATGGTTCTAATCTGCCCAAATTCTTTTTTATTTTTTTTATTCTCTCCAAGACCATCGGAGAGCTGCAGCAGCGGGTAGGGACACTGTAGGCTATGCAACAGGGGTTTTGTTTTGGTTTGTTTGTTTGGGGGATTTTTTTGTTTTGTTTTGATTTTATTTGGTTTGTAGTCTTGTGTTTATTTGTTTGTCTGTATTTTATAATGTGACCCCCTCTCTGGCCATGGAGCATATGATTATCGTGGCTAAGGGAAATAAAATCTTTGCACCTGAAAAGTTAAAACTGTTTTAATGCTGAGGGATAAACAAAAAAGTTTAATTAATGAATAAGCATCTTGGCTTCTATTATGTTTACACCTTAAGCAGGCTTTTTCTTACACGGCTAACTTAGCTTGCCACACATGCTTAGCATATGGACTTCTAGTTACACGGTTTACAAATTTAATGCAAGCCCATATGAAGTGAAGAGTATTTGCCCCAAGTACCACTTCCAGTGGCTCAGTAGAGCTGTGGAGCACATGTACTTTTTTCCCCCCATGAGTGCCATTCAGCTCCATATTAGACTTCCTCAGTCAGGCGTCCTGTTGAAATATGCAAATTACAGTTGCTAAGTAATTACAGAAAAGCAAAAGTTTGGGGTTTGTTGGGTTTTTTTTCCTTTGTCTTTCTTGTAGCAAAGGAACAAAAAGATGACTGACCTGCTTAAAGATTAGAAAGTATGACCTACAGGTTGAAACCCAGTCTGAAAAAATAAGAAAGAACGAGTCCAAAGACTGAAGCGCTAAGGCTCCAGGCTAGACTGTGTGCTGACTCCCAATGACTTGGCATGGGAATGAGCACATATCAAAAGGCCCCAATCAGTCAACCAACCAAAATTTTACTTTTTTTCACCTCTCAGTACCAGAATCCTTCACTTCCATGCTGTAGCCCAAGTAAATGCTCAATTTCATAGGAATGCAGGACCTCCTTAACTCTGCAGCTCTCACAATACAGGAGAAAAGGGCTTAGCCTCAGCAGTCTGCATTCCTGAATAAAAACAGTCTGCTTTACTTACTGTACCAGAGTACAACAGGGGACAGGTAGCCTTTTGCACCTGGATGCCACAGAAAGCACCGCTGCACATGCTTTGGATGCTTTTCCTGGCACACTGCCACTCTTTTCCCTCCCTGCATAGAGCTAGACCATGTAAGAATGGCTATGTTTTTGTGAACCAGACTCCCGAGACTGCTCTGCAGAAAGGCATCAGGCAATACAACGTAATATTTGCAGCGTTTTGGTGGTAGGAATTCCTTATTTTTCCTTAACAAGTTGCCCTCTTCTAAGAGAGACCTGAATCAGAAATTTAAAGAGGCATAAATGAACTTGCAGGATTGAATGCTGAATGTTACCCTTAAAAAGATTTCACTTGATCTCTTACATGTACCACCAACACATCAAACATTTCCCTCCCACACACAGATATACCTTATTACTTTGCTTTTGCTGACCCTTCACAAGATGACCTCCTTTGCAGCTTCTCATACTCATAAGTCAGTTTGAAAGTGCTGCTGTACTGTGCTTAACACTGACCCAAAGGACAAAAGTCACAACGCTGCAAAGAATACTGCAGCATTTGTTGGTGGTTAACACTCCTTACTGCTAACCTTGTGTTTCCTACCCAACACATCATGGAGTTTTTCTGGACTCAATAAGAAGTAGAAGGAAAGAGAGAGAAATCCAAATAAAGGAATTGTTCTGAAGGCTTTCTGCAATATAATTTATGATGTTTCCTTAACAAAAGGCTAAAGGCTTCATTTAATATTGTTGTAGAGATTTTTCACAGCAATATCTTTTTTCTTCTAAGCAAGGTGGATAATACTGACAATGTTGCCAAGTAAATACACCAGCAAAGCAAATATATGGCATTGTGCCCCTAGAATTCCTCTCCTGGCTGCCCCTCATGCAGCTCAGCAAGCAAGGACAGCAAGACAGGAGAGGGAATGGTTTTATTTATTAATTGCAAAGCTCCAGGTTACAGAAATGCCACTCAGGCTTCCTATGCTTCCCATATAAATAATTGATCATTTGGTAGCTCAGCACGGTTAGTACAAGAGCACATAATGCACTAGGGTTCAGGCATTTGTCGATATTTAGTGCAGGATGTAGGTAATCCAGTGGAAGACACATAAAATTTCTTCATGTGGTTCCTTCCTTCACAAGCCATTTGCTAAGACCAGAGGCTGAATGGAGTTGTGGGCACTGCTAGTCCAAACAAAACCCACCCACAAAGCATATTGCCTCACTCTTTGCAGGATCATCTTGCTCTATCACTGCCAGTAGATTTCTTGGAAATCTCTGAAAGTCAGCGAGTGTCCCTTCAATTGGTCACCACCTTGTCTCACCATCCTGAAAGCCAAGTTAATCAAGCACATTGATAATTCTCAGTTGTCCAGATTCTATGCAACGTTACTTGGTCAATCCAATCCATGAATTTCTAACACAGTCTGTGCTTTTCATCTTCATTGAGAGATCTAGGAGTCAAAAGAACCCGGCAGCAGCACAACTAGAGGGGATACTGCAATAACCCTTCCTGCTTTGGATGGTTCTCTGTGTGAATATGCCTGACACAGCCTTGGCCTGATGAAGTTAAAGAATAACGTTCCTCAGCATGAGACACTCCTGGATTTCTTTATCGAGATGTTCCATCCTAACCAGGAGGATAGCTGCAAATACACCAGCAATCCTCCTTGCATACCTATGAGGGATGGATGCATGCACCCAGATGCAATGAAAAGAAGTGACCACACGCTGACCTGCACATGCTAAAAAGAGCTTCAGAGACTACAGGCATCATCAGTGAAATAGCTGTCTTTCCTGACAACAGCAAATTTTACTGTAGCAGCTCCTGCAGCACATTGATCTCCTAAAGTCTCTATCGTGTCCTATTGTATCATAGCATATCCAGTCCAACAGGTAAGACAAGTTCCTAAAGCTGATGGAAAGGAGCTGGCAAAAGCACTTAAGCCAAACTTAGATTTTTCTCCTAAATTGATGCCTGTGATTTAGTGACACAGTAACAATAAAAGCAAACTCTGGAGGTAAGCAAATGCCATTTCCTGCATATTCTCACGCTTTAGCAAAAGGCTTGAAAACTCCATCTTTCAAAGTCCTCACCAGTACGTGAGCATGAAAGTCCTATGCGTAAGGACTGACTGAAGATTCATTTTCAGCTGTGAATATAAATGTTTACAGTTTTCTAACAAATTATATGGTGATTTACTCTGGCTAAAAAATGGTAAGAATTTTTTACCATTTACTCTGATAAAATTAAATATGTTACAGTTATCTGCCCAGTGGATCAACTCTTTTTTTTTCTTCTCCTACATGTGAGAATTGCCAACTTGATAGCACGGAGTCTGCATCCCCTCCAGGACACACCTGTATAGTAAATGAAAACAGCAAGTTATGTCTCCCCACTGCTGTACCGCAGTGTTTCAAGCCTCCTTTGGAAGGACAACCACAAAGAATTAGAATATAAATCCTTCTTAATGTCCATTCCATCCTTGGCCTATCTGCTATCACTGCTAAGCAGAGTGCCAATTAGTGTCAGTTGTCACAGTGGTCGCTGTACTACGAACATTCTTCAACTGGGAATTGGACTAAAAGACCTTTGCTTCATTTCACACTGGAAACCAAAACAGTCATCATGCAGTAATAACTTCTGGTCACTGCTAACCCAGACCTCATCAAACCAGTGACCTTGAAATTAAAAGGTCTGTGTCCCACTCCCCTTCCTTCCATTTCTCAAGCAGAATGGCAATGCCAGGAGTTCTTAGGATTGGAAGGAATCCAAATGTAATGGATGTGTCATTGAACCCTCAGCCTTCAAACTGGAAGCCAATGAGATCTAGTCTCTACCCCTCTTCTATGGGAAGATTAAAAAAAACCCAAGCAAACCAAAAAAATCAAAACCCCAAGGATTCCATTTACAGCAACAGGCTACGAGCTGTGCAATACCTACAACACTCATAATCACTGACCCCCAGGGCATGTCTCGCCCCCAGCCAATAAACATCCAACACTTTCCTCCTGCAATCCCCTTCGCTACAGTCTGCTTTATACGCAGAAAATGGCATATTTTGGACTCAGTCCACTGTAGCTGACCACTTAAATTATTGGGGCCTTATTTATTTGAATTACTACTTCAGATTAATTGAAGAGGTTTGTTACCGAGCCAGTGCTGCTCTGTTACTCCTATACAACTTGAGCCAAGTAGTAAGGCTATTTAGAAGAGCAGAGATTAAATATTGGTACCCTGCCTTATTTCTACTTTAAAAAGTTATAAATACTGCATTAACTGGGTTATAACATACATGGCGATTGCTTTAATTTCCACTCTTCTTATAGGGTGACTTTGTATAACAGTTGCTGTCTTGTCATTTTCAGAAAACCGAGACCCGGAATTTAAAGCGAGATCCGTGTGTGACTATATATACATATATGTGCTATGAAAGCTACAGCACAAATATCTACATATGCTGTCAGTTTTAAATACATTAATCTAAGGTTCTGAAAAATACTCAATATGTGAGCATTCCGCTTTTAGGCCCATGATATTTAAAAGTACTAAAGCTGGCTTTTGCATCACATGGGCCTTCTTTCTGTTAAAAAAAATATAACAACTGTACATCTGTTTTCTCAAGCCCAAACAGTCCTTTACGAGACATGTAAGGAAATACAGTGCGGATTGTCATGAACAAAGCAATAATCATAAAATTAAAAACAAAAGAATCAGAAAGAACAAAGCTTTTTTTTTTTTTAAAGATTTGAAATCACACACAAAACATTTGTTCTGCTCCAGCTCTTTGTGAACTAATTGGCTCTCCTGGAGGGACAGGTAATTGTACTTGACTACACAAGCTGTCCTGAAGCTCCCTTGGAAAGCTCCAGTAAGCTTCCAGTGTTAGCAGCCATCAAGGATTTCACAGGTCAGGCATCGGATCGATACAGCTAAAAGCAGCAGGGACTGTAATGTCGACAGCAGGTTTCAGAAAACGCTGCAAGTGCCAGTTTGTTCGCCTTCATGCAGAAGCTCAAGACAGCTTAATTAACCCTTGGAAAATACAATTTATCCAGAGGCTCTGTGGGTCTGTACTAGGCCTTATCAGTGAACTGATAGCAGAGATACTGTAGCTGGCAGCTCTGAATTCCCATTTCCCCCTTTAATGCTGTTTCAGTAAGGATGCAAACAAAACATGATTTTAGGTGTTTGCCATGTCCTGAAGAGCGTGCTACAGGAGACCACAGAGGCAGCTGTTTTGTTAGAACTCACTTGTGATTTTAGCAGGAGCCTGGCCTGGCAGGTGCATTGATCACTCAGGTCTTTGGTTGTACGCGTGTGTGCGCGTGCCTTGAGTGTGCGCATTTGTGTGCGAGAGAGAGAAAAAGAGAGAGGGGAAGAGAGTCATCTCCCACAGGTCTAAATGCTTCTTTGCTCTCTTATAAAGATGTTCCCTTGGTAGTTGTCTGTCTTTTAATACCACATGGCCATGAAAAGTACAGACAAGATAATTTTCCACATTCCAAGACCCCTATGTTTTAGAAGACAAAGAACTTGCCGGGATGACAGACCAGTAAGAAGTTAGCTTGTCTGATGTGATATTCAAATTTGCATCTCCAATGTCAGGCCAACAGGCCAAAGGGTTTTCCCTTCCACAGCTCTTTTCAAGCTAAGGAAATCTTCTAAGAAGACATGCATAGAACAACTAAGAATGAAGTAATATGCACGTTACTGTGGCTTAACAATTTTAAAATATAAATCTGCCTGTGCATTCACATAAATTAACATATCAGCTACTTACACTTCCATTAAGTTTTTAATTTGTGTAATTTCAATCAAATCATGTAAATGTATCTTGTTCAGTTTACATTTACTTCCTTTAGGGAATGGAAACATGCAACTTTTGTTCCAGAAAAGCAAAGTCTCACTGGATTAAGCAAGGTAGGGCCCACTTTCTTTCCACCAGTTTGTTGCTGTTTCTGATAGTAAGAGACTACATGAATGAGTCGGATGAAGCAGATAAAATCAAATTAGAAAGAGACTTTTTCACATGTGCACACTCATACCATCGTATACAGTCACACATAAGACTTGGAGCATTAATTATGCCACTTTGAATCCACATTTTCATCTTCAATGACCATTAAAGGCATAGGGATTTATGATGAAATACAAAAATGCTGACCAGTAAGCAACCTTGATTCAAAAAAAAAAAAAAAAACCCAAAACAAAAAAACCAAAACCAAAATGAAAAAACAAAAGCAGGCCACACTACATCTGTGATTCTTGTATTAAAACACTCACGAAAACAGTGAACCAAAAGCACTTGATAGAATTATTTACTGTTGCAGTCCCCTTATCCAAACAACGAGGTATTCAATTTTCAGGATACTTTGTAGAACACAGTCTGCCAGAGGTAGCGAAAGATGTTTCTTGAGGGTCTGCAAGCGAAGGGTAATGATAGACACATTTCAACCTGGTCTATTGCCACCTACTGGGGAGCCAGAAGGCTCTGAGGTAGCCACATGCTTGTTTGACATTAGTGACAGGCAAGAAAAAAGGCGCCTTGAATGACAAATGCAGAAGTGAGAACAGACTGGACTGTGACCAACATAGGTGTGCAAATACAGAAGAAACATTGTGAATGAAGAACTTGGACTTACTCGTGTAAAGGCTAGCTTCACATGAGCAAAACCATCTTAAACACAACAACACTGCACTCTCCACGAGGACAGTGTTTTGCAAATGACTTGGCAACAACAACAACAACAACAAAAAAAGACGACTTAAGTAGGCGACAGAACATCAGTTTTATGGGTGCTTACACCAACTGTAAGTCTGTCTCCAAAATCTGAGAGAACATCCTATTGTTTTAAAGATTTTACTTACAGTTTGGACTACACCCAGAACATAACTGAAAAGACCACGGAATCCAGACGGGTATCTAAGATTCATATTTGTGAGTTCAAGAAGGATAAAAGGAGCATTGCTAAATATGTTGTCCCAGTTCTTCAGAAAGCTTGAAGCTGGACTGAAGAACTCACGATATATTAGAAAGAACTAAAGGAAAGGTTTAGGATCATTTCTAGAATACCAGTTAAGTGAATATTTTGACTCCAGAGTACACACATGTCCCTGGAAAAACAATGAGGTATTAAAAAAAAAAAAAAAAAAAAAAAAAAGGAGAGCTGAATTCTCTTTCTACCTCTAGCCATCAATCCCCTTGCTGTTTCTCTTTTTCCTGTTCCTATATATTTTTATCTTTATCCACACACTAGCTTGGTTTTTACTGGTTTGGGGTTTTTTGGTAATATTTACCACTGT
Organism: Ceryle rudis; assembly: GCA_033439905.1. Lineage (NCBI taxonomy): Eukaryota > Metazoa > Chordata > Aves > Coraciiformes > Cerylidae > Ceryle > Ceryle rudis. Next base: position 24,036 of record JAAGNO010003315.1, on the reverse strand, counting down.
CAAAACCTCACCTCTACTGGAATCATCTGGTGCTACGGCAACATCTGACCAGCTGGTGTGCGTGTAGGAACCATCACAAAATTCGTAGTTAATGCCTAAATGCTAATGGCTAAATATGAGCCAGCAGTGTGCCCAGGTGGCCAAGAAGGCCAGCAGCATACTGCCTTGTATCAGAAATAGCACGGCCAGCAGAAGGGAAATCATCGTGCTCCAGTACTTGGCACCGGTGAGGTACCAAGTACTGTGTACCTCAAGTACTTGGTTCAGTTCTGGGCCCCTCATTGAGTACGTGGAGCGAGTTCAGAGAAGGTCAGCCAAGCTGTTGCAAGGGTCTGGAGAGCAAGTCCTATAAGGAGAGGCTGAGGGAATTGGGATTGTTTAGTTTGGAGAAGAGGAGGCTGAGAGGAGACCTTATTGCTCTCTACAACTACCTGAAAGGAGGTTGTAGTGAGGTGGGTGCCGTCCTCTTCTCTCAAGTAAATAATGAGAGGACTAGAGGAAATGGCCTCAAGTTGCACCAAGGGAGGTTTAGACTAGATATTCGGAAGAGTTTCTTTACTGAAAGAGTAGTAGGTGCTGGAACAGACTGCCCAGGGAGGCGGTGGAGCCACCATCCCTGAATGTACTCAAAAAACGTGCCAATGAAGCACCTCAAGACATGCTCTAGCGTGATGGTGAGGTGGTTTTTTTGTTTGGTTTTGATTGTTGTTAATGGTTGGACACAGTGACCTTAGAGGTCTTTTCCAACCGTGACAATTCTGTGATTCTGTGAAATTACCTTCAAATTTGGTGTGCTTCGTGGGGATACAAGGTAAAGGTAGAGTCATAAGGATCACATTTGCCTGTGCTTTTCAAGATACGATCTAAAAAAACCCCAGCTTTTCTCAAGTGATAAAATTCTGATAAACTGTTTTTTCTATTCTTGTATATCCTTAGAAGATCAAATCACAGCATTCCACAATGCTCCGAGTGTTCTTAACATTCAACATTTGGCACCCTGAATAGGTGTCTAAATTCCTGATCCTAAGAGAGGATACAACATATTAGGATTCTGATGTCAAGAATGGCTTCTATCTTACTGACCAACTTGTTAATATTATAACATCCTCTTACTCTACTTTATACCTAGTGGCAGTTTGCATTTGATCCTCAAAAGGAATTCTGAAATCCAATCAAGTAGATATTAGCAATGCAAAAATCTTTGACAGAGACATATATTATTTTTGGGGGTACATACAGTTAAAATATTTTTGACAAAGAAAGCAAGTTATACATACGAGTTCTTGCTTTGGAGAACAGGGAAACTAATGAACAGTGAGGAGAACAGGAAAGGAAAAGCATTTAAGGGCAGAGGGGAGGCAGACAAAGGTCACAAGACTCTGCAAAGAAAGAAGAGGGTGAGCAACTCTCATGCTCTTTTTCTCCCTTCTTATGTGTGTTTCAAGAGTTTCAGAGGCTTTTCCACATTTGTGTCAGGTCCTAGGGAAACCCTGTTCCTCTGGGAAGAAAGGGTCAGTGCCCAGAAGCATGTCATGTCCACATGCAAGGAACAGCATTTTAAACCTGGGAAAACCAGAACATTCTAAATAAGGTACCTGCCACGTCTCTGTAAGGGGTGGGGTGATGGAACGGACCAGCCCTCACAGACGACTCGGACAAAAGTGTAAGGAACAAGGCTACCTAGAAGAGCTAATAAGAAGTCATCAGGATACAAGAAAGGAAAAAAAGTTATCTTACAGACCTATTTCTAAAGGGATATTAGCTTAACGAGACAGGAGAAAAGGCCTGGAAATGGCAACTAGGCTCCCAGTTTTTAGGAAAATTACAGAAGAAAGAGTGACTTGCTAGTTTTATACTACATATTTTAAATTCCTGTAGCCATTTTATAATTAAAAAAAAGCCCAAACGTTGGGCAGCGTCATATTTGTGATTTCTCTATTAGTAAGCAGGAATATTTGATTACATAAAGCATCTGTTTGCTGATAGTGTTATGAGCAAAATATGGCATGAGTTGATGACCATACGTTTAGTCATTTCCCTGCAACAATTTGTTGAGGGGGCTGCCTTCGCTCAGGGCACGTGGTGTCAACCTGATTAGGAGAAAGTAAAGTTGAGCTTTAATGCTGTTTAAGCTCAAAAAGTCTTAAACTCATGCATGTCCCTACGTATATAAAGATGCACCCTATGCAATCTGATTTGTTTGTTTTCACTGAGAGCTTTGATATTGACATCCTGAAGGAGTCACACACAGTCCAATACCAGTGGCCTCTCCTTTTCCACTTTAACATGCCTATAAGTTTTTCTGGGGGTAAGGCTACCAAAAAAAACCCAACCAACCAACCAACCAACCACCACGCAGAGTTTTTACAACCTTATATATGTGGAATGGGACATCTATGTATGTGCTACTCTCACGTATTAATCAGTAAAATGTTCTGAATAGTAATTCTCTCAATAATGCATGTGGTTTAAAACATCCCCAAACCGGTGTTTTGGTCAGGCTGAGTTACTGTAGAAGCTCCAGCTGAGAAGAGTACTTGAAGAGAAAATACCCCAATAGGAAATTTCAAAGAGAAAATTTGGCTAGCACCAAAACTGGGTCATTTGTGTTTGTACTTGTACGTAATTTACTCTAAGACACTCTTGACAGTGGTATCACTCACTGTAAGTATGACTTTTTCTGTCATTGTTTCAGAGAACAGATTTTGCAAATCGGTATATAACCTTTTGCATTTGATCCAAGTAGATTTTTGATGTTTCATTCATATGTTTTCCCTGATGTATCACAAAAATCATGCAAAATGCATTTCATCAAGCCATAAATTAATTCCTTTTAACTTTTGAGTTGTTTTTTTTTTTTCAGTCCAGTGATTTAACTCTTCTAACCTTTCATCACTACCATCCACGTAAGGCCAAATGATTTCAGAAAGCCAAAAGCATCAGGTAAATCTTACAAAAAAGGAAGGAAGGATACATGAAGGAAGGATAAAGCCGCATCAAGAGGTAGGAAAGGCCTTTGGTAAAGATGCAATACAAGAAACTTTTTCATTAAATCTCCTGTAAGAATGCCAGAGCAGAGCTGCTTGCCCAGCTGTTCCTGAAACACATACACCTCCTGGCACCACATCTGACAGCGTCAGATTCATAAAGGTACTGGATTAGCGTTTCCTGGGGATGCTCAACCGGGACATGGAACCTTTTCAGCCAAGATCTAAGCCCTGAGAAGTGAAAGAGGAAATGTGGCTATAGCATATCAAAGTTACCTAAAAAACCCCCAAGCTATTGACTCCCTTCAGAATGTGCCCTGTGTACTCAAACTCTGATTGTCTCCTTCTGATCACATTACAAAGAAGGGGGTTGCTGGTTTGTTTTTGGTTTTTTTTTAAAGGGCCCTCACTGTAGTTTGACATACACATGCCTTCTACGGCATTCAGGCATTTGATTCTCCAGCTATGTACAGTTCGTTATACACAAGAAGAATGCTTATAAAAGCCAGGGAAACAGCTCTACAGTAGTCTGTCTTGCAAACATGAGCACAAATCATGCCCCTGTAAAGGCAGGCAGCTAAAACTGCAGATGTCCAGAGTGTATTGCAGAGAGCATGCTGGAGGTCAGAACTCCAGGTTGGTGAGAAAGGGGTGAGCATAAAGATAGCCAATGCAAGCCCAAGAGACAGAAGCGTACCTGCCACTCCTGGGTGAGCAGCATGCTTCCTCTCATGAAGAAAGTCTTAGCTTCTCATAATTATACACACTTAATAAAGAGTTGTATTTACTATGTGAACCAATAGCTGTATTTTCTCCAAGCCCAAACAGATCATGATTGAGTTGGATTGAGCAAGATGGCCCAACAACTGGGGGAAAACTGGAACATGTTTGTCATCAGAAAAGATCACCAGAGCCATGAAAACTGACTATTGCTTTACCCCAAAGAGGGAGATGGAAGGCTGGTACAGAATTAGGATAGAATCAGTTAAGGAAAATCATCTTACTGCTCCTATTGTTGTCAGAAAGAGAGAGAATCTTGTCACTTTTGAAAGGAGCAACTGCATTTTTCAGCTGTTTAAGATAACCTGGTCTAAACACTCCAGAAGAACTAACTTGTTTTTCAAATCTAGCCAGATATCCCAATGTCCAGCCAGGTTCTTGAGAAGTGTAATGGTTAGGGGGTTTATGGATAGCAAAGAGATTTTCCCATAAGAAATAATGTAACAGAAGAGGATGTATTCAGGGACTTCTAAACACACACGTAAATGCACAGGTCCGGTATGGTGAAGCCGACGATTGTCCCAATTATCCTAGCACTGCTGCTGATAAAAGCAAGATCTAAATGGTGCTTTTGCCTTCCTAATATTCTTTCTGAATAACCTAATTAAATCCCTGTACTCTTCTTGAGTAGCCTGACCCTTCTTCCAGAGACAGTAAACTCTCCTCCTTTTCCTCGGCCCCAGCAAAAGCTCCCTGTACAGCAACACTCAACAACTGTTTAGATAGGAACCTGCTTTAAATCCTGAAAGCCTGGAATCACTTTATTTAGTCAGCAGCAGGGCTAAAGATGATTTGGAAATAGCTTCCTGGTGTGTCTGGAAATATGTCTGTATTTCATCATGTAATGGAACAAACGTGGCATAGTTCAAATGCAAGAATCAGTTATATGGATGATGTGATCATTATAGGTACAAATTAGGAAACTCCTCTGGGAAGATCAACCTATTCTGAAGGTCACTGTCAGGTCAGATTTACTCCAAAGCTGCTGCATTTTACAGAACCTGGAACTATCACAGTTCTCTTCTCTAGTCAGCTTTTGTCCACCCGAGTTTTTATTTGTATTTTGCTTTTCAACTTCAGAGAAGCCCCAAGCTTAGAGGTCTGTCTACAACATTTAAACCTTCATGCTGCAGTGTCATACCTGGTGAGAGCAGACACTTTGCCACTGTTGTCACACTGTTTCTGCTGCTGCGAGGCTCCTAAACCTAAACTGCATGCTCTGAGCCCCTTCTCCCCTGCAGCTCTACTCCAGCAACAGGAGACTGCATTTTGCATTTCTGAGCACTGAAGCACCATAGCTGCCGCTTATCCTTCTCACCTTGTCTGGATCTCACACAGCAATAAAGCAGCATTACAACTGTACAGAAGAAATAACGCGCAGCATGCGAAGGATCTCAGAAGTTTTCTGTGAAGAAGTGAAAGGAGCGTGGAGTGGGTTGAAAGGAAGACCTGAAGGGGGGGGTAAGGTGGGGCTTTTCCAAGAAGAGGGGAGTGCAGTGGGAAGGAAAAGCAAGGGGATTGATAGGAAAAATAGGATGAAAGTGCTGGCAGAAAGGCAGACAAGGAAGGAAAGGTCCTGTAGCTATGCATTTATGTATATATATACACACACACACATCTATTTTGGTCCTTGATATTGATTTCCTGTAGGACTATAGAAAAGGCGTGACTTTTTCATGGGCGTATGTAAAAGGAACATACAGACACTTCCACCCCACAAGAAAGTGGCAGCACTTTCAGCTATTTGGAAGGAAATACTGCTGCTTATGTAGCCTGTATCTATACCAGAACATCTACTAATGTTTTTGTGTCAAAAGTGGGTAGTCAAAGTAATCAATGCAAAAACTGAAACAGTTTGGGGCAAGCCAGGCTGAGAAAAATACACAAAATCCTATCTCTTCTCCAAGCAGTTAGCCAAAAACTCTAGAGTCTTAAGAGTTGATTCTAGTTAGAAGGCAGAACTGGCAATGGAGCTGTGCATCCCCTCCAAGCAAGTCTGTTCATCTGTAAAGAGCAGGCAAAGCTCCATTTCCCTGATGATGGCAGAACTCAAAAAGAATCATTTAATTTGCTCATATTCCAAGACTCCTTCTCAGTCAGTGCCTAAGTCTGTAGCCCTCCTTCCTGGGATTTTGCTGTGATCCAAACACTTGGTCTTGTTTTTCTTCTCTCTCCTGTACTCACAAATAGAGATGCACGTGTTCATTTAATTCCGCTTAGTAATGTGGCAGATGTATCAGTCCCTTGAAATGCATCTTTGTGCTCTTTGTCCT
>JAAGNO010003315.1:0-17896 GCA_033439905.1 Ceryle rudis | reverse complement strand
TGTGTCATATCAAAGATTATTTTCTCTCTTCCATTGTTGTCCTCTGGTACTTGAAGCAGCTCTTAAAGGACTACATTTCTTGGGGTATTGTGAGTCAACGAAAATTTCAGCTCTTATTCTAAGATTGTAAACTTTGCCATTAAAAAGAAAAAGCGGAAACAAGAAATCACAGAAACCAAGGAGATAAATAATATATAAAAAAAATAATCTGACAAACATTTACTTGAAGTCAACGCTAAAAATCTGCCGAGGTGAATATATATATTTCTAACGCTTGAGACTGACAATTCTGCAGATTTAAAAACTCATTTTCAAGTCCCTTAGCATTTACATGACAGATGAGTCTTACAGCTACTTGCCAGCAAAAGCAAAATCCACGTACATAGGAGCTGTGTCCGTGACTGTCAGAAAACTTCAATAATTTGTAACTCTACTTACTTGAAATGGGAATGCCACCAATTTACCGTAAGTCCATAATATAGGTAATTAGTCTTATGACACGGTCCTTATAGAGTATCTTTTTTTACACTAGAAAAATATAGTAAGATAATTAAATATAGAAAGAAGCTACCTTCAGCCTACACTTCTGTTGGGATTATACAAAACCACCCACAAACATAACCTTTAACATAAAAGTAGAAAGGATGCTCTAAGTACTTGCAAGAATTGGTAGATTTCTGAATAGGAAGGTATTTACATTTTTATTAGATCACAAAGCATCTCGTTAACTTTCTAGGTTAAAAAGTTAAATGGTTAAAAAAAGGCTCTTGTATCTTTTCACTGAGTAAAAGATTCTGCCAAGTACTTTCAGTGAAATCTTTGCTGACCTCCAAACAATGAATATTGAAATCTGGCTGACCTATTTAATAACATCATCTTTGCATCTTATTTCCATTTTCACACATCAAGAGAATCACATGACAAACAGGAAAAAAGTGAGAAAGCAGAAGTGAAAGAAGAGCCAAGTATTCCGTTCCAAGTCTTGTTTCTTCAGAACACAATGAGGAGTTTTCCATTGACTTCACTGAGCTGGGACTTCTCTTCCAAGTAATCAGTGAGAAGGAAAAGAAAACAGAACAGTACCTAGGCTTCTCGTATAACTTGGGGTTACACTACATAAAAAGATTAAAAGGAACTGAGGTAAGTAATTTATCTAGTAGAGAAAGTTATAAGACACTTCAGATCTTTGCAAACCTTCTGCAAGTAGAATTTGGGCAGAAGACGGTTACTTTCCTTTTATTTAATACACTAATTTTTCATACTACGAGACCAAACAGCAGTTTTTGATGTTATACAAACCTTGACTAAGTTCAAATTGTTCTAGATACTCTGTTCTATACGTTAAAAATTACTCAATGGACTTGTTCAGAATTATTAAAAAAAAAATGACAAATCACTAATAATGATATTCCTTAAATGATATTTTTAAAAATAGGTAAAAAACAGAGGAGAAAGTGAAATACTAGAAAGAATTTTCACCTGATAAAAAAGATGAAACCATACTGTATCTACCTATGAAAAGCTGTTTTTGTAGTGGGTTCAAACACATGCTTTGTAATCTGGAAATCATCTGATACGTCACTGCCTTCCTGGGCTACCAACAGTGCTGTAGTCTACTTCAAAACCACTAAGCAAATGCACTTTAATACAGGCTTGCCAGTTTGCTGCTCTCCTCGGAAATCAAAGGTTTAATTAAAAAAAAAACAAAAAAACCACACAAAAAAAACCCAAACCAACAAAAATCCACAACTACTACTACAAACAAAACGCCTCACATATAGAGTTGTTTTCTGAAAAAAAAACAAAAACAAAACCAAATCCAAATTCTTATGAATGCTTACTATATACCTCGGACAGGCAGCTGCGAAACAGATGCAAGTTTCATGAAAATCTAAATGCTGTTAAAGTCAAGTTTTGTTCCCTTTAGTACCTCATCCTCCTGCCAAATATCAATTAATTCTGTCATCAGACTAATTGTCTGTTGTACCTCACTGAAGCGGAGACCTAAGATTTGTTTGGATTCCATTTAAATCCCAGGAGCAACTTCAATACTGTGATCACACCAGTCAAAGCCTGTGCTTGTATTCTACTTTCAGTGTCTTTTCCTTTCAAAGAAGTAGAAGTTCTTTAACAGGTTTTTTTTCCCCTCCCTTTTGATAGTCCACAGTCTCAATCGGACAAAAGACTTGCACTTGTAACTTACTAGTTTGATGGATCAACTACAAAGCTTTTGCTTTCTTTACAAAACTGCAAAATCCTCCAATGACCTCGTGTGTAAGCATCACATGTCACTTGGGACAGCCCATCACATACTTGCTCATAGCACATTATAAGATGAGGTGGGTTTTTTTTTAAAAAAAACAAACAACCCTAAACTTGAAAGTATGTTGCATGCTTTAACAGTAACGAGTATAACAGAAGAGTAATGCATTGAACTCTTGGACTTTTCAACACTTTGTCTATGTTCCCGTTTCATCTGCTTGTGTTTCTTGACTCATTCAAGTGTCAGCATGAAAATCACACTTGCAGACGCAGCCCTGTAAGTATTTATGAGTTTTACTGTGCATGTTGAACATGGGTTTTGAGATTTTCCTTTTACAACCAATTAATAAAAAACCACCCCGAGCTATAAAGAGGAAATAGTCAGGTTCTGACAGATGTTTTGCATGTGTGCTGCATTTATTGCAATGTTTTCACTGTAAAGCTGGAAAGCAAAGCTGCAAATATATTGTTTATCTACCACACCTTAAAAATACATCTTGGGGAACCCTCAGGAAAAACAATGAAAAATCATTCCAGAAACAGAAAACAAAGTTCCTTGAAGTTACACAAGTGTCCAACACTCTTGCCCAAAAGAATGAAGAGCTACTTTCTTTCCTTATTCTCTTTTACTTGTATTTTTACATTCTCTTTAAACCTGGAATGTAAAGTATCTATTACTCTTTTTCCACTTCCTACACTTGGAAGACCTTTGCCTTCTGTTCTTTGGATTTCACTGCCTGAAGAAATTGAATGACTAGAGCCATTCTGCAGAGGCTGAGCCTGTGTCTTTATCCATGATTGCTGTTTGCAATAGTCTCAAAACAGTTTTCTCTCCAACTATGGAGTTCAACAGGGAGGTGTTTTTTTGTGCTTTCTCCGTTTAGAGATGACCTCTTTGTCTAATCAATAGGCTTCCTTCTTTTTTTAAGAGTTACATTATGCCAGAAATTCTTCTTTTTTCCACTAGGAAAAAAAATCGCTTTGTTATTGCTATTAGGAAAAAAAAAAAATTAAAAAATTACCTTTAAGCATTACCAAATGGCCTTATACAAAACATCCCAGTCTTCTAACTTAAACACTTACTTGAGTTCTGCCTATTCTAATTGAAAATTATAATGCCCACTTCATCGGCCTGCCTCACGCAGTTGCATTACAGCAACACTCAGCATCAGCAACAGTGCCATCGACGGCAGCGTGGCTGAGGATGGAGCTAAGCAGAAGGAGAGAATTCTTGGAGGGCTGCAGCGTAGTCCCTTGTGAAGCTCATCAGAAATCACAAGCAGAGCTGCAATAAGGCGCTCTGCACCAAGGAGGGGGTTGCTCATGACAGCAACTGCTCACTAAAGGAGATGAGCGAAGCATGAGCCAGAGGGTTTCCACAGTGCGAGGCAACTTTTCTGCCATGGACTGACACCGAGTTTTTGCTTGGTGTTACTAAGACTGTCTAGAGAGGCTGTTCTTAAAATGGGCAGTTACCCAGCATACACTTTTATTTAATCAGGAAGCCTGCACAAGAACACTGATGAAATTCAAGCCTTGTATTAAACAAATCCAAAATCATCACCGTATCAAGGAATCAGGAAATACAGATGTCCTGGTTTGAATAAGAATAGAGCTGGTTCTGTTTAGTGATGTTACTTTTCAGCTCCATTCTTCTAACTCCCTACCCTGTCTGCAGTCAGCAGCCTGTTTTCCCAGGCAGTGTCTGCTGCCAGCAGTGAGAACAGCCCCTGGTCAGAATTCCTACCAAGGGTTGGTGTGCAGACCAAGGCCACTGCTGGATCTTGTGCACCACGCTGAGGGGTGCAGGAAAGTGAAAGGTGGCACCTGCAGGGAGCAGCAGGCAGGGCAGGTGACCCTAAAGTGAACGACAGAGCAGTGCCCAGAGACTGCTTTTGGAAAAAAGAAGCCTGTAGCAATACAGAAGAACTGGGGACAACAAATCTCTCCCAAGAAATAGAAATGTCTCTCACGCCCTTGTGCATTTAGCTATTAAAAAACAAGACTTAAAAGTCACTGTGAAACTCCACTATAGAGTCAAGGAACAAAGCACATGAGAGCTAGAAAATGACAAGATCACTGATAGCTTGAGAGTACTTTGGGAACTTAGAAACAGAAAGGAAGTATTGTGAAAATTGATCAATTCCAATTCATCTAATTGTAGGGAACAAGTAGCTTCACAGGGCAGTAAACCAGACTGATTTCTATTTGGATTACAAAATTATGTTAAACTACTGAGCACAATTGCTAGGAAACCAGAAACAACGCATGTATCTGATTAACAATACACTACAACTAAGATGTTCAGGTCACTGTGATGGCATCTTTTTTTCAGTTAGGAGCAACTATGCAGAGGTGGGGAACAGAGCTTCATTTTAATGAAACATTTCTTCACATAATCACAAATTATAAAACTTCGCCTCGTAATTTCCACACCCAACCCAAGTAATAGGGCCAAATCTGTGGTCTGTAATAACTTGGAAGGATGGAAGAGCTGATAGATACTTACTCTTCAAGAAAGGTTACTTTTATAGCCTGTAAGAAAGAAATGAATCTCACAAGATACTTCCAAATCTTTCCTCTCTTCCATACTTCAAATTTTGCAGTCAGTAGACAAGGCAAACCAAAATGGTTTCTAGACATTTTAAAGTAACCCTGCATTTAGAGAGCTGGAGTATGGATTTGCTTCCTCTCTCCCAGTCCTGTCACTTGACCATTCACTTAGTCTCCTAACTGTTGTCTGGGAGCTTTTCGCTTTATGTCATCAAGCACCTTTAAAATAATCTGGCTATTTTGCATGAAGAAAATTAATCTATTTGTCAATATGCATCTCGTGTGGCCATACAACTAAGGAGATCTATACTCAGTACCTGGCCATCTTTTCTTCCTGGAAGGAGAGCCCGTGGCCGGGAATGCATTATATGGTTAATGCAATGGGAAGCCTTTCTCCACAAAGCACGCTTTAAAATCAGTGGTTCCAGAGTTTGGGAAGATGGCTTAGCAGCACTGCAGAGGTTTAGAGGCCCGGATTGGTGTTGGATTAAAGCTGACAGCAAGGATTCCCTGGAGACCGTCACCTTTTGGCTGGGGTGCTCTTTAGATACATATGTTCTTACTGTACTGTGCAGTACATGTAGCCCTTCTAGAACATTAGCCCATGGTAGGATCATCTTCTGTATGGGTAACATTTACCTTGGCTGCATTACTGCTTTTTCACATGCCTTGTGAACAAATTTACAAAGGGCTTCTTTATAGATTTTCTGTCACCTATTAGAATAGGGAATGTAACTCCGTTTTCTTTATGCATATTGTGTCTCTCATTTGGATTCAGGTGCCCTTCACTTCTTAAGAGTAGAGTCAGCTCTTTAATAGAGAAAAAGTGCAAGATTGTATTTCTCACTCTGACCAGGATGCTATCTATTTGGTGATACCGCTGCTGGTTTACACACAGCTCTTCCAGTGTTTATAATGATATTGTAAGAATGCAAATACAATATATCTTTATAAAGCCATGTTGCGGACAGTTGTTGTACAGCTTTAGCTAAAGCTGTACAGCTAAAGCTACTACTTTCTCCTTGCAATGTTTCATGCTCACCTCTTCCAGAAATGTAGCCACATGTCTACCAAAACCTCTCACCAAAATTCCTAGGATATCAGCTAGTTTCTAGCATCCTTTCTACAAGTATTAACCCCATGAAGTGCCAAACCAAGCCACACTGATGGGGAAAATCCGTCAGAGAAAAATTTACTGACTCACTGGGTGTACATACCCAAGCAGTGGTAACAGAGAATGGAAGGTACGGGCTTTTTTTTTTTTTTTCCCTGCTCCAGTCCCACAGAGACAGGAAGAGAGCCATGTGTATATGGGTTTCTTTTCCCAGATTACAAAGCGATAGGACAAGAGGAAATGGCCTCAAGTTGCACCAGGGGTGGTTTATGAGAATAGGCTGAGGGAGATGGGATTGTTTGGCCTAAAGAAGAGTAGGTTGAGAGGAGAACCTATTGCTCTCTACAGCTACCTGAAAGGAGGTCATAGTGAGGCCGGTGTTGGTGGCTTCTCCCTAGTAACTAATGACAGGACAAGAGGAAATGGCCAGAAGTTGCACCAGGGGAAGTTTAGATTAGATATTAGGAAGAATTTCTTTACTGAAAGACTAGTTAAGCATGGGAACAGGCTGCCCAGGGAAGTGATGGAATGACCATCCCTGAAGGTGGTCAAAAAACAGGTGAATGTGTCAATTCAGGACACGGTCTAGTGGTCACGGAGGTGTTGGGTAGAAGGTTGGACTTGATGATCTTGGAGGTCTTTTCCAACCTTAATGATTCCATGATTTTTGGCCTGAATTCTATGATTTTGATAAATTATAGCTACCAAAGTGAAATATAAATGGTCTTGAAGTTTTATTAAATATTAATTCACACCTTCAAACTGTAACTTGTATGTATGGTACAATGAATTCCATAAGCAACCTAAAAGCCTTCATTAGATGTGATGCATCACAAGAATTTATGTATCATCCAGAGAATCAAATCCCCAATAAAGAAATTAATACAGTACATTACACCATAATCCATGAAGAGAAATCAGATATTTTGTACAAAAGCTTTCTATAACAAAGGTCACTTTATAATCACGTGCAACTTGCAGATTCTCCTGTCTAAAGATGGTGGTTTAACAGTAGTACTCAAGATCTGTACCCTTTCTTGCTTCTCCTTTCTTCTAAACTATGGATGCATCTCCATCAGTGCTTGAGTTCAAAGCAGGGTTATCCTTTCAAATGAAAGCTCCTGAATGTCTCCTTTTGTCAAGCCTTGGTTTGCGTTATGGAACAATTTCAGAGTATGGGAACTGACTCTTTTTGAAGTGAATGAAGCAATATGAATTTTGGAGTGGAGGTGAATATATCTAGAAAGGTATTTCCTGGCGAGTTCTAGGATGCTGATGCTGTTAAGCAGAGTTGCTTTTTTCAATTCTGCACATCGAGCGTTACTAAAATCTAACCCTGTGATGTACCTAAAGGGTGAGCAAACGTGGTCTCTATGTTTCTGATGATGGGAAGAGAATCTGAATGGAATGGCCCGCCCAGTTCACAACACAGCATTGGCAGATCAACCGATAGAAAGGCAGCAGTGTCCTGACATTCTGCTCCCCTCTCTTCTTTGGTGTCAAGACGCAACTGAAATGTCAGTAAATGAGAACTATTGCACGCTACCGCTCAGCATGCCAGAAGTCCTTTTAATGTCCCACCACGGAAGGAACAGTCCATGGCTTTCGTACAACCTTTGACGCCCTATTTGCAACTTTGAGCGATGACTGCGGCAATTTGTCCTAGCGCCCATCCCTTGGCTTGCTCACGAATGCACAGTTTTACTGCTGTGTCTATATAATACCTTAAATATTGGCAATATAGTCTCCATTCAGCAGTTAAACCAAGTATGGAGTGTACTGTAGTAAAACAAACAGCTGTACCCTACACAGAATAGTTCAGACCTCCAAGTGAAATACTGAAATGAATCTCTACAGTGCATCTAGTTTTATTGCACAGAGATGAGTCCATGAAGACTATATACACAGAAGCATTATTTTTTGATGGAAGTATAGTACTTAGCTTTTAGAAAAGCAGTGCTGACTGGTTTTCCTGTGCTCCACTCATAAGTACCGTGTACCCAGCTGTCCCTTTTACACAGCTTTATGTATCATTCTATGCATTATTTATACTTGGAAAAGGCAGAGCCACACAGAAGTCAGAACTCGTTTACATATCAGTTATGTAGTAAGCTATTGATGCTATTGTGTCAAAGGTGTCTCTGTTTATTCAGCAGTCTAATGATCCACCACCACCAAAAATAAATTAAAAAATAAAAGGTGAAGTTTCAATTAAGAGACAGTTGTGATATTTCCCCCCAAATATATTATAGTCCTATATTGATTTAACAGCCTGTTACTTTTAAAGTGGTTTCTTTTAAAACAGTTGCAAATAGTTGCCTTTGTTATTACAAAAGCACTGTCGAGTGTAGAAGTATAGAATTAGTGTAAAGAAAATTAAGGCAGAATGCCCATCTTCTTAACATTATGTTCCTTTAATGGACACTCATTCTTCATCTTTTTCCTTTCAAATGTAAGAAAGCTTGAAAGACTTTATCCAGGTTTAGTTTAATACTAGAAAGTAAGAAGCCTGCCACACAGAAAATTAGTAAATTATGCTCAGTTTAGGGGTTCCACTTTTCTCTTTTTCCCCCTCAGGCTTTTGGGACATTAAGGCCAAGTTATAAATCCTGGTCAGTGGTTCAGTTTTTTTTTTTTTTTTCCTAAAGAGCAGAAATGAGAGTTTATTAGCATCACAGTGGTTGCCTCAATAATGACAAAACAGTTGCTCATTACTGCTCATTAGATTCATATTAGATTCATCTGCAATAGCAATACATCTTCTATTCATACTCGATTGCAAAACAACAGATATGCTTTGACACCTGCTGCAGTAGAGAATTCATTAGAAAGTAATAATACAAATAGGAATTCAATGGATGGACTTAGTCTTCTGTCTCTGAGGGGTATAAAATTTGTCATTTAATATAGAATTTATATAGGATAAATACCACAGCAGGCAATCAGCTTCTTCAAATCATATGTGCCCCAAGAAAATATCACCTATAGAAGCAGATATGCAAAGAGCAGACAGACACACACACACACAAGCAAATTAACAATACCATATGGAATACGTTAGGTATGCACTAATATACACGAAATGCTTCTGTTGATCTATCTATAAATGCAATTACTGATTTTTTTAAAATCACATGAAATGAAAAAAGTTACATTTTCATCAAAATTTTAAGTCAACAAATAAACGGGTCCAATTTTCCTTTGAAGGCTTCTGGGACAAACTGAGCCCAGGATGTTACTGAAGTACTGTTTGAATGCTGTTGTCTTAATTTAGTCAACAGTGTATAACCATTATTGTATCACTACACTTTAGAAGAACCAAACTAATAATGGTGCTCAAGTGAGCTGAAATAGCTCCTTTTTCTAGAAATTCCCATAGGGAAAAAACAATTATCTCAAAACTCAGCAGTTGTTGCAGAATGGATGAAAGCATATCCAAGTAATAGATAGGTCTTCACACCATGAACCAGAGAAAGAGGAGGATAGGTTGATTCAAAAAAAAAAAAAAATCTAGCCCTGCATATCTTAAAATAATTCACATTCTATTACCCTCAGCTTCAGTATTACTTTTCATGATATTTCTGATGTTATTTCTCAAGGTACAAAACAAATATCCCCTTCCTGTCCTCTGCTCAACTCCTCATTCGTCTATCAAGTTACAATTAATTTCCTACCACTTAACGGCTTATACAACAGAGTTTCTACATGTTCCTATCCCTCAACACACCTAACATCTGAAAAACCCTACAGTTTTGCCTACTCTGCCTCATGAAAGAAATGTCCTCACAACTTCTTTTCAAATCCATTTCTTAGAACTGCTTCCCTTCAGAAGAGGTCGTCTTCTAACTCAATTCACGGTCCTAATCTATCTCTGCTTTCCTCAGCAGAACTGAGCATGACCATTGCCCTCTGCATGCATCATCTCAGATGACATTCAGGATTTTACACTTCAGGAATATACAGAACAGTAAAGAGGAATTATCAGTGAAAGACTACCAAGTACGTATTTTGAATTCCATAATAAAAATACTTGATCTGATACAACCTAGAGTTAAGCCTGAAAAAAGTCAGGCCTAAGTCACGTTACCAGCCCACAGTCATTCTGTGATTCTCCTTTTTTTTTTCCCTCCAAACCAGCAGTCTCAAGAAGCATAGCCGCACATTTTTTATTATGAAATTCTTTTCTGTTTCTTTTACACCAATACTTCAGTGCCTCATAACTTTATATTATGAGCAAATGTTATAAGAACATTTCTGGGGTTTTTTTTTGTTGCTCATTAAATTAGTGGTACAGAATTAAACAGGTCCCGAGGTAAATTCTTAGGAAACTAATAATCTCTTTGTCATTTGTTATTTCCCCTTTCAGTTTATTACTCCTTGCCCATTTCTGCACTGTTTCATGCTTTTTGCACTTAACTCACATATGCTCTAGCTTAATTAATAATTTCCTATGTGTTTCCACATTAAATGCCTTTAAGTCCAAATGACTTTGTTCTATCACACTTCTCATCTAGCAAATCAGTTATGTTAGCAAAGACAGATAACAAGTTAGTTTGGCATGATAAAAAGCAATACTGCATTTTATTCTCTTTTCCATTTGTCATCATGGGCTGTTATTACTCTTTAAAAATTAGTTCTAATGCTACAAACTGTCGAAATCAGGCATAGATTTTTAGTTGCTCGAGTCACTTTCTTAACTGTAAGCATTTTCTCTATGTCAATGTCCCACAAGACATTTATTTTCTCTGATGCCTGTAAACTATGGAACGCAAGTGGTCATCTTCCCTCTTAAGTCTCCCAACACAAAACACTTAAAATATGGATTAAACTGAAAGACCACTCATAAAACAGCTTTTATAAAAGGCCTACAAGTACTCCTCCTCTATCTGAGTAGGCACTGTTTTCTCAGGACCTCTAGAAACTATGTAGCATTATTTAAGGATTATTTCAACGCATGATCTCTTATCCCTGAACTTTATAGAGCGCACTTTATAGAAAACTCACATACAATTACTCTATGAGGAACATTTAAAACCAACAGATCTGCCTTAGGTCAGCCAACCACTACAACAGCAGTTCTAAGCCTAGATTTGTTTCAAGAGTCACTATAAATGCAAAAAAAGAAGAATTAAAAAAAAGAAAACCCATCTGCTAAGAAAATTACTCGATTACTGGGGAAATCAGAGACCCAGATACTGAATCCAAACCCATCAAATTATCCTATCACTCTCCTTTCACAACTGTGATTCTGCTCATAGAATTGACTGTATGGCAATGGGTAGTGGAGCACTATGAGGTAAGGACAGTGTCTTGCTTTCCTGGGCATGTTGGAAAAGTGACACGTTGGTCTTAGTAGATGCTTTATATAATCTATTTGCCACTTCACCATTTTTAATATTAAAAATACAAACAATAATAATCCAAAATAAACAAACAAAACAAAGCACAACAGCTAACTGAAAGCGTTGTGAACAATCATTAAAATCCACAGTTTCCTAATGTCTCCTCTGAAAGTAGGCATCAGCACCCTGCCTCTTTCCTTCCAGATGGGATCTGAGAAATAACAATGCAAATATAGTAATATTGCATGGCCAGGACTACTTTCTATTAATATGCCATTAATATGACAACCTTTGCACTAGCTTTAAAGATCATAAAGATCAATATTTATACTGAGGTCACAGAAAAATAAATAAATCAATCTTGCAGTAAAATGAGTCATATTTAATATAGCCTGTCATAATAATTAGGTTTATACATAAAAAGTAGCATTCTCACATGAATAATAAATGGTATGTCAAATAAGTTCCCCTCTCAAACTTTATGTGGAGAATCTCAGAAATGGAAAGACCTAAGCGATTATATGCACCTTCTGCCTGAGTGTTTTGCCAAAGTCCTCTTTTTTTTCTCTAAACCTTTTCAAATACACTGATTATAGGAAAAAGAGTCATTGTTTCCTGAAGAACAAGAACACTGATGTGCTACCACTTCTACTCCTATAATTTCTTCATTTCCATTCCTAGATATCTTTTGAAGAGGCCTGATGTCTAAGTAATAAACACCACAGAAGCTTAGCAACTTTTCTTGGACCAGCATATCTTTACATTTATGCCTAGGATAAAACGTACAAGAACACCAGTGGAGGCAAGCTACTCATTTTCTCTGCAAGGCTCTAATAATCTAAAAATCCTGCAAATTTTGTGTGTTCAGTTTTTGCAGGAGAGAAACCTGAGGTGGGGGGGGGGGGGAAAGTCTTGAAACAATGAGAGAGAACATATATTTGAGCTGCCTACAGGGGAAACCAGTTCTAATGCACCACATGTCCCACGATAAGGTAGGGCTAACGTTCACCATCAGGGTATAGCCATGGCAATAATACATACACAGTAACTCTCAGTTGAGAATCTTAGTGCCTTAAACCAAGCTGCCCACACTGCTTCAGATGGATAAAAATGAAACAGACGTGAAATTATTCATATAAAGTCAGTCAGTAGAGAAGCCAGGATTAGGATTCCTGGAATTGCTCCCATAGGGAAAATAATTCCCGATCCCCTTCTCTGCTCTAACCACAAGACATTCTGCTCTCCTTGGCAAATACAATCCATTCCCACCACAACAATAAACTTACATTATCTCTTTGCACATTTCTGAAACTAAATAAACATGAGTAAGAAAATACTTTTTCTTCAGTACTCATAAACAATTGCTTTCTAAAGGTATGAGCAGTAAAACCTCCGGCACACAAGAGATACGGAACACAGCCAAGGTCTGACTGTCTTTTCAGTTACAGTAATAGGAACTGGGAGTTAACATCTCATCCCAACAGCCATTAAAATGATGTGAAGGCAGGAACAGACCTGGTGGGAGGAATCTTGACCCTGACTGGACAGACAGATTCTGTTGCTCATTCAAAAACCAGAAATCACTTCTTTCCCATTGCAGGGCTTTTGGTGCCAGAAGGTTTGACCTCTTTGTGTTAATCCCCTATTCTGGTTAGTTCAGGATTAGAACCGGTTACACATTTCCATGGTATCCATAATAAGGTGGTGTTAAAGGGAGACTGGATAGACACGTTACAGATGCTAAAGCAGCTCCTCTAGAAGTGTCAAATCACTCATTCAGGCTCCTTTAGCATTAAAGCAAATGTCACCTATTGCCATTGTCACCCACTGTAATAGAGCCTTTCAAATAATTTGTTTGCAGTATTATATTTAAGACAAAAGTTCCAAGACCTCCAATGTTTTGTATTTTCTTTAAGGAGAGGACTAATTTCTTGTCTGACTTTTAAAAATCTCAGCTGTTTTCTTCTGCTCTGTTTAACACATAAAAAAAGCCTTTAATACTTTGAACTTCTTGTGATATGCAAAATACAAGAATTACCTGTATGGAAAACCTTCATCAGTCAGGAAGTTGGTAAATTATGTCTTCATGCTATCCATATTGAGTGTCCATTACTCCTGGACATAGCACATTAACTGACTCATTAGCTATTTCAAACCATATGGACTTAGGTTTGGGTGGGTTGCTCTGATAATAT
The DNA here is from genome assembly GCA_033439905.1 of Ceryle rudis. Lineage (NCBI taxonomy): Eukaryota > Metazoa > Chordata > Aves > Coraciiformes > Cerylidae > Ceryle > Ceryle rudis. Next base: position 4,430 of record JAAGNO010003315.1, on the reverse strand, counting down.
CCTGAGGTGAGCTTCCTAATTATTGTAATTACGTGATCTCAATCAGGGGGCCAGTCACACAAAATAGAGTCAAGAGTCTTTAAAATGGGTGTCAATGCACCCGGACAATGACTGAGTTGAGCAACGTGCCCCCTGGATGTTGGGGATCCCTTGATACTGTAAAAAGTAATTACTTTAAAAGTTCTAAGAAACAGGCAGCAAGCACAGTGACAACTGAATAAGTACAACAAGCACACGGGACTCTGCGGAGACACACAGACACAAATAGACTTCCCCACAGAACCTGGAAAGCAGTCTGAAGCTTGGTGTGTTGTTGTCAATAGTAATAAAGACATTAAGTTTGGTGTAAATTTAGTCATGATATTTTAAGCAACATAAAATCTGGAGGAGAGGAAGGAATTCAGTGTGGAAGTGCTAAAACATCAGTGTTAAATACCCCAAAAGCATCCCAATGCAATAGTAAGAGAAGCTGCAAGTTGCTCACCTTCTGTAGCAACTTTAAGGGACTTCTTACATGTGATACTGCAAGATTTCAAGTAACTGACTAAAATCTTCTTCACTTAAGCTTAGGTTTGAGCAAGGAAAAGTAAAAGAAGGATTGAAATCAAGGGGACATTGACCAAATGTTTAACCTACGGTGGTTTAAAATAAACATAGAATCAAAACCAGCCTCCAAACAGAGATAAAGTATTTGCTGCAATGTTAAACACTTAAAGGAAACACTCTCTAAGAATCTCACCACGCTTTTTTAAATGCGAACACAGCATAAATGGTAACACAGCATAGCTTTTCATCATCCTTTAGAACTTAGTTAGGAAAGAGAATTAGGAGTAAGGTACCGCCTCTGAGCCACACATTAGGATAAAACTTCCAAAGTTTGTACCTCACAGGCTTACTCCCAACTTTCAAAGTGCCTCTTAGGCACCTACAAATACAAGAGGTCAGATATTAAACAGATCTAGACAGCTGAATACATAACTAGATAACAGAAGCAGACATTCAAAAGTTAGAAATATAACTTCAAATCACCATATAAAATGATTTATATTCATCTCTTCACCCCCCCCCAAAAAACCCACTGTATTTACCTTGCAGTAAAACCAACCCAGAAAATTAGCAATGATCATAAAATAGCTTAAAAAGTATGCCACTACCATTTTCTTTTTCATTAATACAACAGTGACCTTACCTGTAGCAGCTGCAGAGAAGCTCAGACTTCCTCATAACGTGTATCGACACACGTACGGCAAGCAAAGCAAATGAATAAAACCTCAAAGATATCAGGAGCAGCAAAAGAGAGTCTCTCTTATCAGGAGCAGCAAAAGAGAGTCTCTCTTCCACCCCTTCTAATAGAGAATGGGGAGTAATGGAAACATGCCCACCTGAGCTGCATGAGGGATAGATTTGTCATGAGAAGGGCCTGTGACCCTCAGCTGTTTGCAGCAATGTGCTATTAGGAAGTAAGATAACAGCAATTTGGTAGCAATTGCAGTTGTATGCTGGCAGTATTTGTGCATTTTTACTCTTATTAGCACACATACCTTTCTCCTATAAGGATTCTTGAGGTTGGTAGTAATGGTGGCTGTATCACCTTGAAGGGAAATAGTTTCCATCACAATTATGCTTTCTCGAATAAAAACCAACCAACCAACCAACAAACCACCCTTGGATCTATGTAACTATTTAGGCCTTTCATCTCTCTTACATCACATCCCCAAAGTGATAATTTGAAGCAACTGTAAAGAGGCAATGAAGGCTTTAACCTGACTAAATGAAGCTCATGTTTTTGGGAGGGTTGCTAATTGCCTGCTGATAAGCAGGAAAAAAAAAAAAAAAACCAACAAAACCCCCCCACCCCCAAACCAAACAAACCCACCCACATAAAAACCCCCTGTCTCCAGCACAACAGGAAAAGGTGCTTCCTTAGTCCCACCCCCAAAACACTGGGATGTGCTGCTTATAGAGCAAAAGGGACTAATCTCTAGTGCTAAACTCATCTGAGCTTTTCTCAGGTAGCCTTTGATATTTGTGAATTTGAAAAAAGATGTTTGGGTTATTTTTTTTGTTTTGCATTGTTTACAGCAGTAATATAAGAAAAGTTTGTTAGTGATATTTACTTTTTTTTTTTTTTAGACCCTATGAGTTATGGTCATTTGTTAATGAAGATTTGAGTTAAAGTCACGAAGTTATTTATCAGGAGTAGCTTGATACGTGCAGGAAAACTCTCTTGTTTCTAAACCTTTTGTACAAGCTGTGAAAGAGTTACATTATTATATGTATTAAAAATGGTATTAAAAATGGCTGAGGCTTCAGATACTCTTGTATTTGGATGTATTTGTAATTTCTCTTCCTTTAGTGGCATAAGGAAACTCTCACTTAAAAACTGAAGACCTTAAACCTCAGCTACCTAGGTAGGTATCTCTGTTGTATGAGTCAAAGGGATGTTCTATAGGTTGAGTGAAGTTTTCAAATGACAGTAACAGATTGCATATACTACTGTATCCATTAGCAAGGAAATAGAGACTTATGTATCTATTTTTACTTCTAGTTTTGCTATTAGCTTTCCATGACTACCTTTAAAAATAGCCTTTTCTGATGACTTCATTATTCCTCAGAAATGCAAGAACTTGGGTTTTTTTTGTGATCTTATCCTTGCTCATGAATAAAAATAACTAAATAAGCTCAAAGCAACTTATTTCTGAATTGTAAAGTTTTGCATTGAAACCTCACCTTTCATTAAATCAATGTATTCCACTAACTTCCTGATGTTATTTAGTTCTCAAATGGTTTTGTGGAAGCAAAAGGGAGATCAAGTCCAGTTCTGGTGTACTTAGAAAATAAAAATTTCTAACCAATTCTACTTTTTTTTAGGTTCATGTATCTTTTTATTAATTCATATCTTATCTTTTTTTTTTTTCTCCAAAGAATTTCTACAAATTTTTAGCCTTTTAATTTACAGGGGTTTCTCCTAGTTATATATATAGTGAACTATATATATACACCCCCCAATGTAGCTGTTTGCTAGCAATCTAATGCTGTCACTGGTGTCTACTAAATGTCTAGAGGAGAGATGCTAACTTCACATTATTTGGTTGACTTTCTTATCCTGATGTGATACTTTTGTAGGCAGGGAAAGATAGCTCAGCAGCAGTATGCCCTGTGATACAGGCTGTTGTTTAAGTTAATTAAGTGACTACTTCTTTGCAATAATTGAAGGGGGAGGGGAGGAAGCTTTCTCCTTAAAGAGAGGCTGGTTCTCTCATTCCTAGGCAACTAGGTGAAGACCATTTTCTTCTAATAAGTTCCTTCACCTGTGGTAGAATAGTGGCTCTCATCACAAGTGACAGATATCTTGAGAGCATTGCCCAAAAGGTCTCTGTGAATAAAGGAGATGGCTCTCTCCAGAGAGTGGCAATGGGTTCTTTGATGCAGCACTGGACACCTGTGGCTGTTTGGGTGGGGTTTTTTTTTAAAGTAGGCAAAACAATCCCAACACTGCCCTCCAACAGTCTGCTTGGGCAGCTGCTGCAAAGGGAAGAAAACTTAAGAAATGCTTTACGAGAATTTTGATTGTTGTGGTTTTGGGGTTTTTTTGCCTTATGCCTGAGCTTTCTCCTGTCAATTTTTAGCAGGTCCTTTCAATGATGGCAGTAAAATGACAAAGCCTGCAAGACTGATGAAGAAAGGGCCGTTATGTTCCACTCTACTGCTGGCAATATATACTTTGCAGTCATAATCTGTGCTACTACATTCATGTTCACTTGCAAATTATGTGGTTGCTGAAGATGTCCTGGATTTTTTTATTATTCTTACACCTTTTTGGTAAAAGGATGTGTAGTCATTGCTTGGAAGATGTGAGCTTTTACACAGGTGTAGTGTGCTGAAGGGGGGGACAGACCCTACGAATAAAGCAAAGCTTGCACAAGATGGTGGTTTGTGATCAGAGGTATGCCCTATGAGTCTGAGGCATAACCCCCACCCCTCCCAACTCAGTGTGTTCTTCATTACCAGTTTAGTTGATGGTGGTGAGGGGGCTGATCCACAGCTGGGGTCACTTACATCTGCGCGGAGCTATGGCTGAGCTGCCTTCCCCAGCATGTTGGTGGGGCTGCTGATGGTTCCCAACCCTCCAGGCATCACAAGTCTCCCTCATCTCGCCCGTGGTGAACGCAGGGGGTGTTCCATGCTGCTTTTGGGTAAGTTTCTGAGTGTGGAAATGATCCCTGACTTATGCCAAGAAAATCCTGTGGTAAAAATGAAGTGGCCTGAGTGGAGGGTGGTACCATGACAGCTCCCGAAGTCGTTGCTGCAAACTCAAATTCCTGCGAGTCTCTTTTTTTTTATATTTATTTTTTTTTTTTTTTTACACTTCGTACGGAGAACAGTCTGCTGCACTACTTTATAAAAGTAAATTCCTCGCTTGCGAAGTG
>JAAGNO010003314.1:17158-27851 GCA_033439905.1 Ceryle rudis | reverse complement strand
AAAAACAGGGAAGCAGCAAATACATAAGTGGGGTCCTCTGGTAATTAAGGAAATAGTAAGGCAAAACACAAACAAAAAAAAAAAAAAAAAAAAGCTGAGTAAGAATTCACAGTACTATCCAGTAGTCATCAAAAATAAGTTATTTAACCAGTAGTTTTATTTCTCAAGTATGCAGAGCTGAGAGCATTTCAGAGGTCTGCAACTACATTCCAAACACAACTTTCTAATCTAAGTCAAATGTTCACATGCTCACCTTTATCTCTCTTGTTGCTTTCAAACCAAACCCCTCCTCTTCAAAGTTAGCTATTTCAAACCCCTCTGTGGAAGCTCCATTTTCAGTTGCCCACTTTATCAATTCAGGGAAATAGTCATCTCTTTTTCCATCAAAGACAACAGACAAACCTATATACACAATTTATTTAAAAAAATGCAGAAATAAGAGCATCTAGGAAAGATAAAGAAGTTCAATACAAAAGCATATGTAAAAAGCTATCTGTTATCCCACAGCAGTTCTACTTTGAAGTAGCTGAGTCAGAACTGGTCATTGTTAAGTGTTAGTCAATAGCATACAAATGGCATACCCAATTTTCATCAACTTAAATATTCTGCCTGAGTGGCTTACCAGTCGTCTTAACACAACCACCCTAAACTGAGCTGTGATGAAAAATGAAGCTCCCCTCCTCTTCCCCTTTTAAACATGCTGGGTGAAAACATTTCCCAGCTTAATATCGATGATAAATGTAATCACCATAACATGTTAATATAGACAAGGAAGAATTTGTGAGGCGAGTTGCAATTTCATTAATTCGGCACTGGAAATGATGATAAGCAAATCTTAAGCTCCTTCTCTCACATTAGAAGGCAGTTAGCTTTTTCCTGTAGCATATGGATCTACTAAAATAACTAAGGACTGATCATCCTGCTAACATCACAGAGCTCATCCAAATTTTTACACTTTGCTTCTCCAACAGGCATGTGGTCCTCCAGTGAAATTGCAATCCTCATTCATTTTCTCAGCTTTCCCCTCTACCATCATGTGATTTGAACCTATGCATTATAGCTCCCAGCTATGTCAGCCAGCTACTTTGTGTCTCTTTACCTCAGTGTTCTCTCAACTCAAACTCTAGTGTCAGATCCTGTTAAAAGCGTCCAAAACTCCCTAAAACGTTCAGGCCATTCTATGAGTGACAACATATCATCAGCAAGTTGCTTCCATCCAAAGATATTCTGGCTAAGCACAGATGATAAACAAATCTTTAAATCAAAAGGATTTTAGGAAAGTAGCATTAGTGTATTTCAGATATTCCCTCCCACTCCAAATCATGCATTTCAAGCCTCAGAAATAACTGAATTTGCATTTAACGTAAAAGTACAAGTATAATCTAGAGCTGTAGTCTTTGAGGATGCATTACAAAAACTTAGTATCGATAAAGTATGTTTTTAATGCAAGGAGAATGTAGTGTAGCATTTTGGCCTTTTTTTTTAAAGCTGTCATTTCTCCTTTATTTCATACCCACTTCAATATGTTATCTTCTGCGTAATATATTCAGAACTAAAGATGTATAAATCTAGTAAGATTAGCTGCATAGAATCTATAGAATTTTATAGGGTTTTTATACTGTCCAGGAGTTTGCTCTGCTGACTTCCAACACTGACTACTGTATAGGGCTACTGGAAGCTTTTAACACCCAGCTTGCACTTGAAACCACTCTGTAAGCATCTGTGAAATTCTACCTCTGTTGATGTGATCCAATACTTCCCACATTTTTCCCAATTAAAGAAGTGAGCAGCTCCTTTAAATTGCAAGCTCTGTTGCAGAACAATTTATTTCTATACTGAACAAAATGTAGCTGTACTGATGAAACTATAGAAAAATTAGCTTTATTTAAAATTCTATAAAAGAGTCAAACAACAAAAAATTTTTGAAAGTAAAAATACTCTGTTTTCACATTAGGAGTCTTCTATAATCAAGATGATTTCAGTTCATGTTCTGCAAGCCAGTGCTCTATTTAAGAAAAGCACAAAGTATGATACCTTAGTCAATACATACTCATTTGTACATCTTAGAGCTTCCAACAGCAATTTATACTGCTTTTTCTAATTGTTTAGAGCCTTTAAACTGGAAAACTGTGTAGTATAAATTACTATATTCCATTACAAAATAGTTTTGAGAGACACCATCCTATTCTTACTTAACTATGTACGTAAAAGTGTGATATTAAAAGCCATTTGTATGTCAACAATACTGTAGTTAGTAGGTCTTGTATCTTTCAAGGAAAAATATATGGCCTATTAAGACAATACTGTTACACTAATTCTACCACAGCAGCCACTTCCCCCATGAATGTTTCAATCTTTCTGGCACAGAAGAAAGGGTGAACAGCCCAACCCCAACTCTGTTCTTGTTAACCTGAATTATGTTTTACCATAACACATGGATTACATTTTAAAAACCAGTACATGTACCACACTTTTATAGAAGTCATGGGACAGTCAAAATTATTAAAACCGGGTGTGACCATTTAAACATTTCAAGCCTCTAAGTACAGTCTTCTGCTTTTTCAAGCACGTACATAAACAAATCAAGCTCCATTTTAAACGCAGTCTGTTTTTTTGCCACCACCATTTAAATATCAGGGAAGAATAGGTTCAGGACTTTTTCAGGGTTGTCCAGCCCATTCTGACATTAAAGTTATTTCTCTGCCATTAAAATGCAACAGTCATAAAAAAGGTTAAATGAAATGAAAATAACTTTTTACAGTGTATCTCCAAATAAAACCAAAACTAATTTGAAAATAAAGTATTAACAATGGTGAGTTGTTGCAGAACTTAGTGGAAGAAAACTGTTCCAATCTGAAAATAAGCGTATATTAAACTTAGGAAAATGGGCAATAAAATGCCATATTTACTGTGGTACCATGAGGATTTCTTTATAGTTATATGCTTGATTTAGAGCATATAGGTTTATTAGCTGCTGTATTTATTCTGTGCTTTCATATATTTTTGTGATCATTTTATGTCATGATGTTGAATGGCCAGAACTATTTCCACAGCCAGATTAAAATAAAATACTTACAGAATGAAGTTCAAAATGTTCAGATTTAGAGGCAGAGGGGCAGACTATGCAATCAGGAATCAAAAAGACCTATTATTCTCAAAGGATTTTTACTTCTGGTCCTCTTGCTTCTACTTATCAGACAGAATTACCACAGGATCACTTGCCTGGGATATTGACTCAGAATTAGAAGTATTAAAATGGTTAATACCAGGGGTTATGCCCACCAGAAGATTTCAGAACCACCTGAAAATGCAAAAAGCAACTGCATGTCAAAGAATTAAGAATTCCATCCCTAAAGAATAGGATTGCATAACAGCTATGCAATAACAACAACAAAAATCTTCCTTTTAGCTGACAAAAGACAATTCTTTAGGCAAATCGATACTTTAAGCCACCCTTAGCTTACAGTATTTCGCATTTACCTTTTTGCTTTTTGCGAATTTTCTCAACAAGTGAACGAATCTGTACATATTCCTCCCATTCCTTACCAGGACCTGGGGTAGGACTGCTGCATTCTGGAAAAAAAATGTCAAATGAAAAAAGTGTGTGTATATATATATATATTTATTTTAACATGAGAGAAAAGGTCATGGTTTAACATAACTAACTGAACCTTATTATTACTTGTCCTTCAAACATGTGTACATGGTAAATAAACACTGTAATCTCTATTGTTACAAACATCCCATTCTTTGATATGTAATTGAGACTTTTAGCCTTTTTACAATGTAACTTACCTCAACTTAGTTTATTTTTTTAAATATTCTTCCAGACATAAGAAATATCAAAATGTTTAAAAAGCTAGGAATTAAAAAAGAAAAGGATAAACAACCAGACCATTAAACACATAGTCTCTCAAGTCAGAGAAGGTCTGTTTTCAATAATCCAAGCGAAGCACTCTGCTTACATTAGCCTGCCTGCCATCATTCTTGCTGTACTGAAAGCAGATGATAATAGCACAGAGCTTACCTTAAGTAATTGAGAATTTTGCTGGTACATACATTTGACCTGCCTAGTCAATAGTGTTTTCATAGATGCATGTGTACTGGAAGGACAAGCAAAGGAACACTTAGCCAAGCTTTAGCTCTAGATTATATCCACAGTGCCTCTAACAATATTCTAAATGCCAGCATGTAGATTTCTTGATCTAAGCCACATGAATCCAAGTGGACAGCTGAAGATTACTCTGCTCAACTGATCTGAAATATCTTTGCGTTGAATAAAATATGGAAGCTTGACAAAAAGAACAGCTGATACTTGTCTTTGCTTAGAAAATTAGATCTACATTTTATTTTTGGTAGCAAAGCAGAGGCCAGTTGTAGCATAAGCATCAAACTGCTCTGCCAACTCCTTGTCTCTTCTTTGTAGGCAATGCTAAAGAAAAATCAGGATTTTTCTAAGGCAACATTTAGATGTGTCCAGGACATGAAAATCTGGACATGTGTTTCAAGCAGAAGTGTAGCTCAGCACAGTTACTAATGACATTAGCAAGAGTGAACCGTGTTTTAGCATCATATGGAGCTATGCTCTGTTTTTCATATTTACTAGAAATAATGGATAAGTCTGAAGTTCCTCAACAACTGAAACAACCTTTGGTCTATACACAAGAACCAAGTACTACAAAAATTTCCAAACAAACAAAAATACCCACCCCATTTTTACTGGGGAGACAAAAATATCAGTGCAGCTGAACTGAGTTGCACTGCTGCTTTCCACAGTTAATTCCTCTCTTCTGATAGTTCGAAATATTATTTAAGTGTTAAACAGAAACAGTGTAATTCTTGAGGTTTACAAGAAAAACGTTTTGTCAAAACTGCAATGTCACATTACCTAGAGTAAGACCTGTATTTATGCTTGTGTTGAGATGTAAAGCCAAAAGCTGCCAGAAATATGGTATTTCCAATATATATACACATATAAATAAACCAAGATATATATATATACACACGAGATATACTCTGAGATACATATTATACTATCTTAAGCAAGCTGAAATAGCAAGTTTGGCCACTTACAGGAAATTAACAGAATTCACTACCTTCAATAAGAGAACTAGACAATGTTTTTGAGTGGTCTCCACACCATCCCTTTTCCCAGACATGCATAAAACTGAAACTTACTTTGCAATAACTCACTGATTAGATTCAACATTTCCTTTGGAGATATTGTCGCTGTGGCTCCTGTACCTGACTTCTGAGTTTTTACTCGGCTCTTCTTCCCCATCTTCCAACTAAAACAGATTAAGAAGCAAATTATCACCAATTATCAAGAAAGAAAATACAGTAATTTTAAATAGACATGATGCTATCTCATTAGTCCAAAAAAAAAAAAAAAAGATGACAAGTTGTTTCTGGCACCTCTGTTTGCATGATGTGAACATGGGACAACCATACAGTGCAATTTCAAGCAATATTTCACACAGTTGTACGTTAGTTACCTCAAAGTAATTAGAAGCTAGAAATTATACAGAGAAAGAAATAATAAATCATTCAGATCACTCGTAAATTCATTAGTTGTGAACAAATATTATGGATACCAAAGTATCTATGCTATACAAACCCAGGTTATTTTATCTCATCAGCTGCACTGTGGACATCAGCTGAATTATTATTTGTATTGCTAAAGCAGTAATTCAAAATTAATAGAAAATTAAGTATTCCATTTCAAAATAAAATCAAAATATCATATGTGTATCTTTGCAGTAGCTTCTTGGAGTTCAAGACAACAACAAGGAAAATGTATTTTCAGTTACCACAAAAAACAGATCACCGTAGGCTGGCTTTCCAATATTCAGAGCCACATGCTCTCCTGGAGGACTTAATCACACATCATCTACTAGAAAAGCAGCAGAGCAGGGTGTGAAATAGCCAGAGAATTTCTAGCATGCATCAGGAGCAAATTTTGACACTGGAGTGAACAGGCTTCTAGGGGAGGGGTTGTGCAGGATCTGGTGCTCATGAATAAGGAAGAACCTTCTCAGAGCATAAAAACAAGCCTTCCCAACATGTGAGAAAATCAGCAGGCAAAGAAGGAGACCAGCTGACTGTGCATGGGACTCCTCATTGACTAAGCTCAAAGGGTACAGAAAAATCCGTGAAGTGGAAATGAGGACAGGCAATCAGAAGAGAATATAGATGCACTATCTGGGCAAGCAGAGACTGAATCAGAAAAGCCAAGGCTTGTCTGGAATAGAAATTGAAGATCAATGTGAAAGAGGCAAAAAGAAATGTTTCTACGGGTACACCATCAAAAGACAGATAGAGGAAAGCGTAATTCAGCTGTGAAATTGCTAAGCAACCTAGTGATGAAAGGTACAAAAAAGTTGAGGTAGCCAACACCTTGGGCATAGTTCCTACTAGAAAGATGTGCTAACAGGTTGGCCAGATTTCTGCATCTAGTAGCAAAGCTTGAGCAAGGGGAGGATCAAGTTAAGGACTATTTTGGTAAGCTGGACCTACACAACTATGAGGACCAGACAGGAAGCACCCAAGCTACTGAGAAAGCTAGCCGATGTCACTGGAAGGGTACTGGCTATCATCTCAGAAAAGTCATGGTTCTTGCCTGTGATAGGAAACAGGTAACTTACAAACAAACCTCAACAGAAAAGGAAGGTGGGGTCAAGAGGGGATAAAGTATCCAGGAAACTAGGTAATGGTCCATATCACCTCGTTCTCTGTACGAAATGTAGAGCAAGTCCTAAAGAGAAGCGATATCCAGGCATGATGGACACAAATGTGACTGGGACAAGACAACAGAGACTCCTAACAGCAAATCATGTACAACCAACCTGACTGACTTCTGAAGTAGTAAGTGGCTTTGTGGACCAGGGAGAATCAGTGGTTCTCAGTTGCTTTGACTTAAGGATAAAATGTGAACAAAAAAAACCCTCCCAAGGCTATCAGGTTCAAAGAATTTTGGTCAACAATAGCAAGTCTAAAGTTGCAAGGTGGTTAAAACCAGTATTCCTCAGACGTCAGTACCAGTCAATGTCTTCATTAGATTTGGATACTAGGACAGAAAATTTACAGATGATATAAAACTGGGAAAACAGCCAATATGTTGGAGGACAGGTTTAGCATTGAGAGGAACCTCAACAAACTGGAGGAGGTGGACAACAGGAACATTATAAAGTTTAAGACAAATGTAAGTCATCCTGCATTTGGGAAGGAAAAGACCTTATACTTTATTTCCAGCATTATAGCTGGAACAGAATGGAGATTTAACAGCATCCCCAAGCAACCTGGGAGAATTAGAAAAAAATTGATGTGGCAAGACCCTAAGCAACCTGATTTAACTTTGATGTTAAAGCAGAAAAATTAACCTCTCAATCTCCAGAGATTCCTCCCCATCTATATTTTTCTATGGTTCTACATGTTACTGATATTTTCACCTCTATATGGACAGGCTATGTATGTAGTCTATATGGTATATAATATCTTCCTGTACAGTATAAATGTTCTATGTCCAGTTTCTTTGCAGCAAGAGTGGAGTCAGACACGCTCAGGTAACTTTGGACATCTGAAAGATTTCAACTACCTGTATCTTTGCTATCACCAGAGCAGCTTTAAATTGTCACACACTGCACAGTAACTTCCATAAAAATGCTAAAAATCATTGTACAGAAGTAGCACTTTGGATTCCAGGTGTTCTGAGCACTCTGTATATATAAAAGGGATCCTTTTCATCCTTAGCGCAGCAAGCTTACTCAAAATGAAATCTGTAATAGTACAAATTGGAAATAGGATCAATATAAATGGCCAACCTACCATAATACAGTGTAAGACGGATATAAAAAAAACCAGTATCAACAAAAAAGAGAACTTTTCTAAGTTCTTCATGGTCTTCCCATTATACACTTGTTTTCTTGCCCCCCACCCCCCAATTTTCTCATACCTGTAAAAAGATAAACTGACTTCTTGGTACAAGAGGCCACCTTCACAAAGGCTTTATTTGCACATAACCTATTCACTTGAGTGTTCCCCTCTCCCATAGGCCATCCTGTTACACTTATTTCAGATCCTTCTGCTCTTAAGGGAAATCAAGTCAGATGGGTCTGTAACAGATTGTCACGGTCTAGGGTCAGGGCGACCCCTTAGACCTAACAGATGCTCTTCTGTTACCTAACTGAACAGAATTAGTTCCGTTTTCACTCGAACCAGGACACAGATCCAACAGCAGGTTTGGGGACTGAGTCCAAAATGTTCAGGGCAAGAAGAATGCAGTTTTTGCTGCACTGTCAATTCATATAAACTGTTTTTATTTTCCCTCTAAGCGCAACCCTCTGCACCTTTAGAATCATCAGAGAAATAAAGCACTCACACAGTGTATTCCACATCACAAGTTATAAATTATGACGACAGTTTATAACAATCAAGAGGCTTATAAATATTAAGATATATCAGTTGAACAACAAATTATTTTGAACTATTTTAGTTTCTTATTTCTAAGAGCAAAGTACATTGTTAAATAAATGAAAAGCGATCTAAGTCAATGCTCTGTATCCAGAGCTACCAAAATACTGCAAGTTTTTTTTTTTTTCTTTCTTCTTTTTTACAGTAGTATTGAGACAAAGTATCTGCTTCAAATATAAACATCCATCAGTAGATTTTATCAGATAAATCCAAATCTGGTTGTGCACATACTATACACAAAGACATGAGAAGTGCCACCATGCAAGCAGACCAGTACATGAAGCTGTATGAATATGGTACGTGGACAGCAGTAAATTTTGAATTTTCCCCCATAAGAAACACGTTAGTAGTGAGAACCTATTTTTGCAGTGAAGGCATTGCCAAGAGTTATGTCTAAATATAAAACTGATTTTATAGTATGTGAACTTCAGCTTCCTAAATACACTGAACAGAAAATTTTGAACAATTTAGGATTTGCATTACTATCACAGGTGAGTAATGTTTTAGAGGCAAAACAATTAAATAAATTAGTCTCTACTTGAAATCACCTCTATGCAAGCAAGAAATTCAAGGCTAATACAAAATCTGTTTCAGTTCCTACTGCTCAGATAAAATGCAGCAAACACACATAGGAAACATAGGAAAAACAAGTTAGCAAACAACTCATTAGAGTGATGGCACCATAATCAGAAATTCATTTTTTCAGTAGGATGTTACTAGGATACAAACATGAAATAAGCTCTGTAAGTATCTTTGCTCTTTCCTTTGATGCATGTATCTTGTCTGAACTATTGCATCTTAGTCATCAGAATCTCCATAAAGAAAATATGCTGCATGCATGACTAAATCAGCAAGTCTCCCCCACACACAAAAAAACCCCCACCAACCAAAAAAAAAACCCAACCAACCAAACAACTAAACCCACAACACAACTAGCACACTGATATCTTGAGATACCTTGTTATGGAAGTATTTCCTTCTAAGGAATCATGGATGCTGATCAAAACTGTACTTTCTTATCCAGTTCCCAATCAGAAAAATAGGTTTCTACTTCCTACATTAATTATCTCCACTCACTGCTCAGTTACATGAAACATATAAATATTTAAAAATTTAATGTCTAATAGCTGTACTGTTTAGTAAAAAACAATTTGAAAGGAATTGCTGCCATACATAACTGTCTAGAAAATATATTCCAAATATCAACCCAGTGGAGCCCTGTAGCATAAAAACAAAGTCAAATATTTTATATTATTATCTAAAATTAGATTATGAAAGCTTTCTCAAAATTTCTGAAACCTAGGGCACAATATAATCCAGTTTCATACTTGGCTTAAAGCAGTTTAGTTGAGCAACACTGCCGTATGCAACCAGCAAATGATGAGCTCTAAGGATAACATGAGACCCAACATGGAGAAAGTAAGTACGGTTTCTTTGAGAAACTACTTCTTGCAATTAAAGGTACATTAACAAAATTACAGTTCATGAAATAGATAAATTCCTGGAATTCCAAATAAGATTCGTTAACTCAGAAAAAATGGTACTTCTTTCAGTTGAAATAAAGCTTTGGCTATAAAGCACCATTTTTTTTTACAGGTGGCTAAATCTGTTGTTTAGAAAGAAATGAAGTATAAGCCTGCTTCTCAACAGAGCAACGAAAAGAGGGGCTGTTTGCCAGTACATGCGTGACAACAAAAGAAGCAATATAAAATAACTGCGCGACACGTAGACAAAAACACCACAAACCAAAAATCCTTCAGGACTGAGATGAACAGCAGACTTCATAACTATCTGAAGCAGCAGCAATCACATTTCAGTGAAAAAGTGGTTAGGGCTTTTTCTTTTTCTTTTTTTTTTTTTAAGTTTGTTTTTCTGGTTGTCTTCTAGCGAACACTTTAAGTACTATGCCAAGATTCCTTTCAAGTGAATGTTGAGGAAAATTCCTGAAAGCATTCTGCAAAGAAGGGTACAATGTCAGCAGTGATGAATAAGCTATAGGCTTGGTAACACACAACACAGCCACATTTCCAAATATAGTGTATCGGCTGGCCTGGCGAAAAGAATTATGCCTGGCTGAACAGGGTGCTTTTGCTGGGACTTAGGAGAAAGAGAAGAGTCCACCACCTTTGGAAGAAGGGGTGGGCTAGTCAGGAAGAGTATAGGGATTTAGTTAGGTCATGTAGAAAGAACATTAGAGGGGCAAAAGCTCAGCTAGAACTCAGCC
>JAAGNO010003313.1:15812-25836 GCA_033439905.1 Ceryle rudis | reverse complement strand
GATACCCCCGCAGCGGCTCCTCTCCTGCTTCACAGAGGACAGCTCGGCCGGGGCCCCAGGGAGGCGGGCAAGGACTGCGCGCACCACCGCACAGGCACAAGCACACCAGCGTGGAGGAGCCTTCTATCTCACTTTATATTTTAATTTCAGATCTTTTTTTTGCATTGTTTCCACATTTCATCAGCAAGGTCCACAGCAGGACCAGAATCAATGCTATTGATTGCCAGTGCCAGCCCCTGTATTTTCATTATTACAGCCCCCAGAGGGTACTAGCTCATTTTAATTAAGGGAATCCCACGAAGCACAGGGACCGCACACGCCCTGGCAGAGCAGCCGAGCTGCGATACCAGCTTTGAAAGAGCACAGGGCAGGGCGGGACGCGTCCAACGCCGCAACCCCGCGACCCCAGCCACATCCAGGTCCATGTCTGCAGCATCCTCTCCCAATTTGCTTTCAAATGGGCTGCTCTACTTATTAATCTTGCTTTTTTTTCCCTAATATCTCTTTGAAACTGAAAATATTCCTTCAGTTCTGCACCAGCCATCTGTAAATTAGAGGGTCAGTGGGGGCTGCTGTCCCCAGCGCGGACCCACGGCCCAGGCAGGGCAGCGGTAACGCCATGGGGCAGCTCAGCCTGCGCGCAGGAGGAAGAGGGGGAGGATTGTTTTGCCCAGCTTCACGTGGTTTCCCCCCAGACAATCTGCTTCATGTAGACCCGCTGTGGCGAGGAGGAACGCCAGCTCATGTTCACTGGTTTATAAATAGGGTGGGAAACAGGGAACCTTCACTCCTCAGCTTTCCTGTCAGAAAGCTCTTCCTTGAGTATGATTTTCAACTAAAGTCAAATTCAGCTCAGCTGCATTTTGAGCTCCTTTAGCACCTCCCACTCACAAGTATCCCTTCCTCCCAAGCTTGCTTAACTTACATAAAATATTTTTTCCGTTGAATTCATGCTACTCCCAGTTTACTTTATACCCTACAACCATTACACAGGAGATGCCGACACACGTAAAATGAAAGAAAGGGCAGAAAGAAAACAAATCACTTCCAGGAAAAAAAAAAAAAAAAAAAAGGTCAAAAAAAGTAATACTTCATCAAGAGAAAGTCCTTTGCTGCTCCAGTTCAGGCTCTGTCCTGACCCTAAAATCACGATGGTCAGGACCCCAGAGTGATCACCTTTGGTAAAAACTGAACTAAATAGGAATAAAGCTTTCATTTTCTGTCACAAAGCTTTAATTTTCTCTCATCACAAAGGAGCTCCACACACCGACGTGCTGATGCAGAGACAGACTGCCAGGCATGACGCAGATCCATTAGGGCTCAGGTTTTAGAACATTTTGGCTCTTAATTAATTACCCAAAATAAGGAAGCCAACTCCAAGCAGAAGTTACCAAAACATCTTGCTGCAGCAGCTGCAGTAAGGCTGGCACAAGCAAAACAGTAGACTAAGACAGAGCCTAAAGCAGAATACTCAAGTTTTGGGAGGGACTCTCCATTTAGAAAGTTCCATATTTTTTCCCCCAGGACAACACCATCCAGCATTTCTATCTTAGCCTACCAAAGACAGGCTCTTAAGCCTCACTGCTATGCTTCAGAACAAGAGGTGCTACAGCCACAGCATCAGGAGGAGGAATCAAAGGCAGCAGCAAAGCCCGTCTCCATAGTCTGTACCTCATCTCTGTACTTCCCAGCCAGCCTGCTGGGGTTTTTTCCCCCTGTACAAGGTGTCAGTCTCTGCCTCATCTGCTGACTCCTAGCAGCAGGGAGACCAAACTCATGATTCTTTCCTTTCCTTCAGAACACCACCTGCCCTTTTTGACATCTGTCACAAACCTGAACATCTATCTGGTCTAGTGGAAAGTCCTTGCAACTATTTGTTACCTCCATGCTGTGCACAGGGCATTCATAGACGCCTGCAAATGTATGTACTGGAGACAAAAACTCACCTCACCAAGCGTGGGGCTTGTTCTGTTCCACACAGAAAATACTCCACTAAGTCACTGACAGGGTATCGCGAGGAAGTGAACACTACCCACTCATCTGCTAGAAATCCACATAAGCTACTTAGTGACCAGAGAGGCAGATGCAGATAACAACCTATCTCTTGGTCTCAAAGCATCTATCAGCTGGAAACAGCCAATGTGGTGTGTGCCAAGTGACTCCTCAACTCAGCTGCAAGCAGGAAAGCTGAGGGAAGTCTTCTTCCAGAGAAAGGGAGTCTGAGGCTTGGGATGAGGCATCCTATGAGTAGCCAAATGTCAAGAAATCTCGAGCAGCCTGTAATTGTTACAAAGCAAACACAGGAGCTGGAATTCGGTCCCTGTGGCAGAGTGTGTGTCCAAGAGCAAGCTGGGAAGGCAGCCTGCTTATTTGGCATTTCCTGTCCTTGCAGAGTAATCACACGGGATTGCGATTAAGCTCCCTAAATCCCCTGCAGACTCTTACTCACCATGATCCCATTTTATACATGTCGCTCCCTAACCCCGAGTTGTCCTGCTGCCCTTTCAAACCAATGACGAGCTCACTGGCTTCAAATGACAGCAACGAGGTAATTTTTCATTTCAGAGCCTGCTAAACCAACTGTCTCTACTGCAGCTATTCCCATTCTCAGTGTTAGCCACGTGGGACAGGGGAAAGCCATCACCAGAGGCTGGACAAGGCTATTCGTGCTCCCACGCAAAATTCTCACCACTGAGGCACATCAGCAAGCTTCTCATAACTCAGGAGTCACATCTCCATTCAGTTGGAAAGCCTGGCATCCTAAATAACACTCTAACAGATGTTCAAACCACTTCTTTCCTTCATATACTGGTAATCCCTTTAAAGACTCACATATTTCACTTACCCATCAACTCCAAATGCGAACATTTGGGTTTCTCATGATTTGTTTTCTCACTCAAATCTAGATTTTTTTTTTCCCCACGTTCAGCACCTGTTCCAGATCTGCCCAGGCACATAAGAAGACACTGGCAGCATGATCTCAGCTCCTCTCCTGTGACACAGTTACTGGGCACCCAGGGGCTGAGGTCCAATTCTGCATCTTAGTCTCAGAGAGGAAGCCACAGGCCCCATTTGAAGCGAGAACAAGCAGCTGATGGTGTCCAACAACACAGACCAAAGTGCTCAAGAAGCTTCTTATTTCAGATAGGAATTTCATCATCCAAAGTTGGAATCAGAACCTTACTAACAAACTTTACAAAGGAAGGTAATTAAAAAACCAAGCAAACAAACAAACAAACAAAAAAAAACCAACCAAAAAAACCCAACCCACATTATCACATACTAGACATTGAATGTGTATGGTTTGGAAACTACAGCACGTACTGAGCATGGGCCAAGGCCTTGCAAAGCCCAGTGACAGCAGCACAGAGCTGGGCATGCTGCCGCACAGAGCACTCACCCCCACTTTCCGTAGCAGATCTCCCACAATGTTGAGTGCAGATATTCTAGCTGAAGGAGTAAGGGGGCTGGTACCAAATCCATTTGTTATAGCTGCAAACACAGACACATTTTATTACATGTTCCACTCCTCCACAGTACATTTAAAAAAAAAAAAAAAAGAAAAAAATCAACTTTTACATAAAAAGGTAAATCTAAAATCCTGTAACAGACTCTTCATACAATTGCCCCGCATCACCACACAAACTACATCATCACTAGCCACAGAAAAATGAAAAAGCTTAATTCCTGCCTACTGCCCTCTTTCCTGTTAGACCCACTCATAGAGTTCACGCCCTCTCCATCTGCAAGGCTATTGCCCTCAACTCATCTAATACAGCCAGAGTCTCCTCTGGAATCTACTCTTTCTAATTTGAAAAATAATGTATTAATCCTCATGATCCTCCAGAGGCTTCCAGATGGGGAAGTGGACTGGACTAACATCCTGCTGCCTCACAGAGAAAACAGGACCCCTGAGAAGTATGTGTGGTAACAGAGGCAGCCTAGACTGTTTTAATTACTGCCCACCATCTACTCATCCCCACTACTCCACATTTAAGTAGAAGCATCAGTCACTGCCTTCTGTGCAACCCCAAATTTCTTCAGTGCTCTATTGCAGGCATCTACTGCAGAGCACAAATCCCCATCCCCAACGTGGTACCTAAGCTTTACTGTCCTTATTCTCAGTGTTATTTACTCATGCATGTGGGATCCGCACATACCTACATTTACTTCAAGTTCACTACAAGCACCTGGTCTGAAATTGTTTGCTAACAAGCTGACCACACCACCAAAACAACTGGGGACAGTTTCTACCAATTATACCTTTTGGGGAAGGAAAAGTATTTTCTGATCCTTTTCCAACAGGCGTGGCTGGCAAGGAGAGAGACGCTTGGACAGCTGAATCCATCTTCTCACAGTCTAGAGTTGGAGAACTGGGCGCTGACTTTCGGGTGACTTCTTGTTGTCTCTCCCGTACTGCAAGCTCTTGCCGTAAGTCTGAGGGTTAGAAGAAGAGAAAACCCCACACCGATTGGTGGATGATTTCTCTAACAAATACTCTATTCATTCACGAGGAGAAGGAGGAGACACTTTGCAACAACCCCTGTATCAATTACCTGTTGCTGGTTTCCTCCAGCAGCGAGGACCCCAATCTCAGAGCAGTCACAGCCTGGTACCATCGCCTCCCATTACAGCTGGGAGCAGAGAGACAGCAAATGGAGCCCTCCTGCACCAAAGCTGCATGGGCCCCAGAGCCTCTGGCAGGTGACATAGCCTCAGTGGTTTTCCCTATCTGTAGAGTAAGTCCCATGGAACCTGTGTTACAAACCCCACAACTGCTCGCGCGTGCCTGAACTGTGTTCAGCTCCCACTCACATAGACGCAAGAAAATGGGAGGAATGACCTGTTCCTGGATTTCCAGTTCCCCACATTATTCTTCCAGTTAATAATAGTCAGAACTCCAAACTAGCTAAAGACAGTCAAAGGGTTGTATCCAGTTTCCCGACACCTGGACAAGCAGAAGATCAGACTGGAGAGGTTCAGTAGTGCAAACATCAACAAAACCTGTGGTTTATTCTCACCCTCTCCCTAGGCTGCTGCTTGCCCCTGCCTTGATCCCTCCCATTTCCACACACATTTGCTACAAAGGGCATAGAGCAGAGTTCAGCAATGGGCCTATAAAATCCTTAGAAGGGAATAGATGCAAATAAATAACCCATCACAAGGGGTTTGTTGCTTTCTGGGCACAGAAACTTCATCTTTTACAGACTTCATCTTTTACAGACTTTTTATTCCTTGTCTCAATCTGGTACAATGTGCAATAGCAAAATCAGTTGTACACCACAGCTTTTAAGTTATCATATATATTTAGAACTGATTTTAAGTGAAACAGCACAACAAAATGAGGATCTGTTTGGGCTCCTAGAAGAGGATTTGCAACTGTTCGATCAGAAATGTTGTACTTGAGTTTGACACCGTGTAAGCTGGTTTAGTGGCTAGCGTTGCTGCTTGCTGTCGGGTATGTGAGGCTTGCTACCCTAAGAAATGCTAAATATTTCTGAATGACTCATCTAAGAAACAAGATGTGTCTTTTTCCCCAATTACTCCAGTGTTCTGGAAAACAGTCCCGTTGGTATAGCTGGGTTTTTTCCAGTACTGTGCCCTAACCCCAAATACAATACATATATTTCCTTAGAAAATACTGAATCTCTTTTTTATAAAAACTCTGTGCTTCCAAGAGAGGCTTTCAGTTTGCAGGGCACAAACTTGTCCTCTGTTGTGAGCCTCTTTGAATCAACAAGAACAAATCACAGCCTGCAGATGAGTGTGTTGTCTTGCACTCAGATCTAGGCCTTAAATGAGGAATTATGTAAGAAAGCTTCACTTGGGGAACAAAGGTGAAAACCACTAACGTCTAAACTACGCTAACAGCAGGTACAGGTTTATGAACAGACCGTCCCCACTATTAGAGAAACTGGTTTCCACCAACCATTAAAAAAAACCACTTCCCCAGTGTCCTCAGTGTGAAATCATTGGGGAACTCCTAACTCCTGATCATATCTCGGAACGTCATCCTGAACATCTCTGATCCCATAATTCTATCCACAGTCTCGACTGGAATATCCTAAATAAACTAGGCAAATTCCAAAAGGTTTAGAAGAAACACAGGAAACAGGATATTTTAAGAGAGTTACTTAACCATTTATCATGTATTTTCCTGTCATTTCCTGGCCTTTTCCTTCCTGTACAAAGCACAAATCCATGGTGAGTGGGAACTTTTGAAGCATGCTCCCTCAATGCTGATTTGCAGATCACAGTATTAAAACTCCTGAATGGATCTGATACTCATTTTGCCCTATGTGAGGAATTTTCTTCCTCTTAGACACACCAGACATACAAAGACCAGAGAACATTCTGTTGGCAGGTAATACCCAATGCTTACATTACACATACAGTTCGAGTCTTGTTACACGAGGCTTTCTATAAACATGAGTTTTGGTTGCTACGTGTCTCTGTTAGGAGGCCAAAAACGTCCCAAGACCCAGAAGTAACCAAGCCAGACATACCTCTTGCTTCATCCTTTAATCTCTGTACCGAAACCAGCAGCGATTCCTTGTCGTCCAGTTCACTTTCTAAAAATGCATTTCTCTCAATAGCCTGGTTCAGTCTTTGTTCAAAGTCTTCCAATGAAACTATTGTTGCCCTAGAAACAAAACCCAGAATATTAGGTTCTTCAGCTCAACTAACATAAAAGCTTATTCAAAAACATAATAGAGGAAAAACGTTAGCAGGGTTTACATTCACAGTAGTCATTTGAAAGCTATGGAAATGCTTCTTAGAAAGGACTAATAAACTCCAAAGATGCAGGGGGATAAGATGAAAAGAACATGATAGCATCTGGCTCTCAGAGATGTACCAAAGAGCTGGGAAAGAGCCAATCCAGCGTACCCAGCTCCATTTTTCCCAAACAATGCTGCAAAGCCATGCATTTAACCAGTGCCTTAGCTCATGTGGTGCTGTACTGTGTAGAGCTCTGGACAGACAACAGCCCAGTGAATGCAGAAAGCAGAGCACTGGGATGTTACCTAAGGCCCAGTTCATTCCATGATTTCATGGGGACAGCTCATGTGTCTCAAAAGTTAGTCATGAGGTTAAAAGCCTTGTGGAAACAGCTTTTAGATCTTCTTGCCAGATAGCCAGAGGCTCATTCCTGGTCCCACTAAATCAATGGCAAAATTCCGATTCAGCAAAACAGAAGCATGACCTACTCCCAAACTGGGCGTTTCTAACAGCAGTCTGTTCATTTTATGTGCTTATACAGGACACGTTCGTTCCCTACAGTCATTAAGCTGTTATGCAAGGGAAGAGGAGACTCCTTTGGCCTGTTTTATTTAAAAGGGACTATGGAAAGCATTAGCTTCTTACTTCAAAGGGACTTTGAGCCATGAGGATCACAAATATAGTCTCAGCTCTCTGGCCTGGCTTGCTCTGCACCTCCTTGCACTGCTTGTTTCTCACAGGAACGCAAGAAAAGAGCAGTTTCCTGCCTTCCTTGCTGTAACATAATGCTACCAGCTCATGGAGGTGAACTCCAAGGGAAAACTGCACTGGACAAAGAATCAAGTGTCTTGGGTTTGTTTGGGGTGTTTTAATGTGTATTATGTTCCCTTTTATGAATAATAAAGTGATTGGAGTAGCACAGAAAATATCTAGTGAAAACGGTAAGGAAAGAAGAGGTTTGCAGCCATCACCTCTTTGCACGTTCCAAGTCATCGTTGGCCTGCTCCAGCTCCCTCACGTACTTGTGCAGCTGATCTTTAATGGCCCGTGTCTGGCTCAGGTCATCCTCTAATAATGACACCTGCTTGTAACTCTGTGCATACTGGTGCTCAAGTTTCTCCTGAAAGAAAGGACCAGCGAGATAAATACCAGTCACATACACTCTCCAAGCCATCAGCAGGAAAATGGGACAAAGAAAGCAACACACTTGCTGCAGTCTGCTGATGTGGGATTGCTGGTAATACAGAGAGAGAACTGGAGAGCTGGAAGGACATGCTCTGGACATCAGAAGTGGCCATGGTATCAACCCACAAGCTGGCAGCTTGGAGCTGCATCCTTACATCTGTTCCTGACAGCCTGCGCTGACAGCTGCTCTGGAGCCTCAAACACCCAGGAAGACAGGGAGAAATCTAACTTCATAGCCTCCCCCTCAGCACCTCTCCACTGACAACAGCCACACTGTCACCAGAACTTGTCTGACATCTCCATCAGCAAAAACAAGAGCCACTGAAATCTGTTACAAAACCTCCAGGTCCACAAGCTACCTTTTAAAGAGAGGAAGAATTCATTCCCAAACATGCTTTTCCCAGCTCCAAGGGTATACACAGCGGCTCGTGGAAAAACTACTGACCTTATAAAACACGTATGGACTTTACAGATACAGCTGGAACTGGATATGCAAACAAGTAATCCCATAAACTTTATTTCCACTGGGTAAGTTTTCAATCTTTGCCTTCACTAAAATAACCCACAACTACCAAAAATTATGTTTTTCCAAGAGTCTAAAAGAGGTGAGAACTTGTTAACAAGAGGCATTAATGAAAGGTCACCTTCTGCACATGCAGATCCTTATACAATTCCTGTCTCCACAGATACAGCTGTGAAGATAAGACTTGGGAGATTCTCTCTGACAGATGTGCACAAATCACCATCTTCTGCTTTCTTTAAAGTCTCATCAAACCAAGGAGACCTCCTGGGCAAAAAAAAAAACTAGTATGCAAAGAAAGATGACAATGCCGTAGCCCGACAAAACACGCCTGCGCTGTCCACCCTGTTGGTATGCTGATGTTGCCCATGTAACCAATAAAGCTACTGCTTGGCAAAGCCCAGAGAATTCAAACAAACCACCTCGAGCTCCAGGACAAGAGTTCCATGATTTGATCAAGAAAAATTCCACCAGGAATTTCCCTGGTAAGTTGTTGGCCTTATTTGGTGTACGTGCCATACTAAAGTCTGGCTCTTAAACAGACAACTCCTTTACTTCATTTGGATATTCAGCAACCACAAACAGGCCAGACAATCTAAAATGAGATCCAGGACAGACCTGTGAGAAGCAGCAATGTTATTACAGAAAAGACCTACTTTTAATGTTTCCACTTCATACTTCAGTCTTTGGTTATCTGCTTGCAAATCTCGATTCCTCTGCTCAGCTTGCACCAGCTGTGCTTCCAACTCAGCTTCTAGTTCTCTGCTTCCCTCCTGAAATTCAGCCAGCTCTTCACGAGCTTCCTGGAAGCTGCAAGGAGAGAATTTCATCAGTTGAAAACCCAGCATCTCCCAGGTTAAAACAAAATCCACAGCGCTTAAAATAATAAGCTCGAAAACCATGACTTTTAAACCCCTTAAGTGTCATCATACAGCTCCAAGGGGAAAAGGAGAAATGTGGAAACAGAGAAATTAAGCTTAGCTAGAAAAGGAAAGTAAATATCTTACATCAAACAAACAGCTACATTAAATGCATGTGTGAATACAAACTTGCATCAAAGCTACTTACAGTATACATGGGAGTCTGACAACACCTTTGTACTCCACTAGATTTCACTGTTAGGAGATCTGATATTGAGTCAATGAATTAAACAAACATTTAACTTGGTTTTGGTCAAAAACAGTAAAAGAGAACAACAGTTTCTGGATATCTGAACTACATGGAAATTTAAGTCTCTTGAAGAGCATGAAGGTTGGAATCTTGGGGTTACTAAGTATGGGGGCAGGAAGCCAGCACATACCTCCTTATACCACTGAAGTTATTAAATACTAGAAGTAGCCACTCCACATACTTTTCTTATTAAATTTGCATCTTTACCACATGTAATAACTCAGCTCTTAGCAACCAGACGAGAAAATTAATAAGCTTTTAGGAAACAACACATCCAGTGGCGTCCCAGACAGAATTTTCTGACACCCAAGAACAGCTTAGGGTTCTCCACATGCCCAACACCTCCCCCACCACACCCAAAAAAAAAAAAAAAAAACCAAAACCCCCCCCCCCCCCCCCCCCCCCAAAAAAAACAACCCAAAACAACAA
>JAAGNO010003313.1:0-15712 GCA_033439905.1 Ceryle rudis | reverse complement strand
GGAATAGCGCTCTGCACACAATGCTGTGCCTTGCTTTTCCCCCTTAGCAGCGAGCAATCCTGCTCCTTCAGCTCCTTACCCCCCCAAAAAAAATACCCAAACTAAACAAAACAGCAACTTGCACTTGGGCCTTTTTTGGCTGAGAGAGGTTGAACTGGCTTCACCTTAACTGCACAAGTAACACTGAATTCGAAGAAAGCTTTCCAAAGAAAATAAAGCAAGATCCTCCAATGCCCCCTGCTCCAAAAAGATTCCCAACAAACCCCATCCCCACATGGAGCACAGCACTACTCATTTTTGGTAACCAAAAAGCCCCATGTGCACTAAAAGATGCAAATGGCTGGCACAGCCTGAACTATGAGGTACAATATACTTCAGTAAATTGCAGCAGGCATGAAATCAGCCAATTTTCATATGAGTAATTCAAATACAAGAAGCTTGAGGGAATAGCAATGATATAAGGCAAGCCCAAAGGTGCCTTCTTATGATAAAACATCAAGATGCTACTTAAGGCAGCACTTTAATTATACAAAGAGGCACATGATCGCAGAAGGGCTCTGCTCTTGCTCAAACATGCTTGAAACATAGCCTAGAGTTCAAGGCATGGAAATGCTGCGCAAGAAACACTCAGCTCCCACACAGCTGGAAATCTCAGAGCTCAATATAAAGCTAAAAACGCAAAGATTCTTTCTAAGATGTGTAATATGCATCTTGGTATAGATTAACCAACATTCTGGTCGTTATGAACCAATTCCAGCCAGCTAATCTACAATGGTACCTTTGTTTGTACTTCAAGGAAAGCTCTTTCCAATACGCAGTTTCCTCCTTTGGACTCGAAAAAGTTGGGATTTCTTCACAGTCCATGATCAATTTGACCTGGAGGATACAAACATAAGAATACATTCAGGATAAACAGACAGGCAGATTGCCACCAGAGCTGCTGCTAAGTCCTTGGGCTTCACTGACACAGCCTTTCCGACAGCAGCAGCCAGACGTGGCACCCTCCAGCAGGACGCTAAAGATCGTCCTAAAGACACAAGCATCACTGTGGCTTGCTGCAATAAGCCACATCATTTTATTCAGCTTTTGAAAACGCTCATGCAGCAGCCTGAGAACTGAGACCAGAAACGTTGGCTGTATTTTACATCCACTGCCGAAACAATAGTTAATGCCAGAAGCCCACCAAGGACTCCAGTTGGTGTGGATGTTCATATTTACAGCTATCGGTTTCCGTTTACCATCGTAAAGTGTTCCTAAAGAGGTTTTGCTGCCTGCCACCAGCACAGCGATGCAAGCTACAGCATCTCTTAGAGCCGCGAAGGCACGTACTGAACAAGCACTCCAAGGTCAACCGCTAACACACTGTGCTGTGGGGATTGAAATTCTATTTACTCTTCTGTTGAGTTGTAGCTAATTCCTGCTTTCCTGTGAAACATGCAGGTAACAGAAGTTACCCGCATAGTTTTGCTCCCTCCATTGTCTCAGACCAACACAAAAAAGATCAGCCTCTCATAAAATCATATGGTAACACCATACAACAGCACTTCCATCCGGGAGGTGTTCAGAGGACCAGCTTCCCATACCCAGGTAGGATGACCACAGTCTCTGGATGAGGACCTCCCTTCTACAGCTGCCTGGACCTCTGGGTGCTGTTTGCATTGCTGCCTGGCTATCAACCAGGGTAAGAAATGCAGCTCAGCCTGTACTACTTACACTGTGACTCAGCAGCTGAGCAATATATAGTATCCATGGGGACACAAGACATTTGAGGCCTCGACACACACCAGATCTCAGAAGATGATGAAGAAAGGCTGAGAGAGCTGGGGTTGTTCAGCCTGAAGAAGAGAAGGCTCTGGGGACACCTTCTTGTGGCCTTTCAGTACTTCAAGGGGCCTGTCAGAAAGACGGGTGCAGACTTTTGAGCAGGGCCTGCTGGGACAGGACAAGGGGTGATGGCTTTAAACTAAGAGGGAAATTTAGACTGGAGAGAAGGAAGAAATGTTTTACACTGAGGGTGGTGAGACCCTGGCCTCGGTTTCCCAGTGAGGTGGTCAATGCCCTGTCCATGGAACCACTGCAGGTGAGGTTGGCCAGGGCTCTGAGCAACCTGCTCTAGTTGCAGATGTCCCTGCTCTCTCCAGGGTGGTTGGACTACATGAGCTTGAAAGTTGCCTTCCACCCCAAACCATTCTATGATTCTGTAAGTGGTCATCATGGTCCTGCCATGAACAGCAGGACTGGGAGAAGTTCAGGTAGGCAAAGTTCCTGTCCACAGCTGGGAGATGCACCATACCATGTACCATTTATGAGCTCTCCCCCACTGTTTTAAAGGTAGGTATCTTTTTTTCCTTCCCAAAAGTCAAGACTCAAATTCGGTTATTAAAATCCAGAAAAGAACAAACTGAAACCAACCTCTCCTCTGTTTAAAGCAGAGACTGGTTAACAAGACTTGCATCAAGCTTATCAATCCGTACTAGCTGACCTGGAAGTCCTGACTTTCACACTCTAACAGGAATCAATAGCCAACACTGTCCCTTCAGGCCTGAAATTGTCACACTGATGCATCCTGCATCTCAGTGACCCGTATTTTAGAAGTGGGACAAAACAATCCCATTCTTTTGTCAGAGGGCAAACAGGCTCATTCCAGAGACTAGCACTTATCTCACAAATAAAGTGAGGCAGAACTGGCACACTTGCTCTTCGGCCAAGACTGCAGCTGCCACAATCCAAGGGCATGAGATCAGATATATCCAGAGGGTGAGGAGCACCTTGAAACTACCCCAACTTTCACACACTCTTTATTTAACTTCACATCTTTATTGTAGAAGAAAGTTTGTCATGAATCAGGTCTCCATGCTGCATGAGATAACTGATGGGGTTTTCTTTTCTGCATTGCCCTATACTGAGAAAATAAAACCTCCAGACAGAGCCATTTGAATTCCCCCAGCACGAGCATTTTCACTCCTGCTGTACCTCTTCAGATATAAATTTCTTTTGGTGCACTTGCGTCAGTTGCTGCACTTGTTACCAAGGCTGTTCAATCACAACACGGGGACAAACCTTAAGTCTTATGCAGGACTGTTTACAGTGGAGATTGATGCCACGAACCACCTCCCAAACCATGGCAGTTTTTACAGTCAGGTACATTACAGTGAACAGACATCTGCTGTGGCTTCAGCACGTGCCAGGTGGTTCCTGAACCCAGATTCCAATTGCCAGGAAGAGGTGAACAGCTCGGCTACCGCTGCATGCTGTTGTAATACCAGTCCTACGCTGACCTCACTGAAACTGCTTCAGTAAAGCCTGCTTCTGACCTTCCTCTCAGGCACTTTGCTCTAAAGTGCTGCTCTCAGAGAGGCTGAGATCAGCAAGAAGCACATTTTCCCCAAACTAAATGAGACATAGCACAGAACAGGGTCAGCTCCCACAGCTCCCCACAAGCTGATCTCTGAAGATAAGCATCCAGGAAGCCACCCATCAGCAAACTTCAGGATGCATTTAGAGAAACAAGCATCTTGCATCATTTCCTAGAAGCAGCCAAGATAAGGCCTGCTTGGTCCCAGGACTCCTTCCTGGCTGATCACAGGGGCACACCCATGGAAATAAATATCCAAGGAACCCCCACAAACAGCTGAGAAGCAGGAAGGGCTGCCTGTGACCTACAAGTACCTACAGAGTTACCAACTGCTGATGCGAGAGATTCTTGGGGAGTATTTTCCCCTCACACCCTGGTCAAATGACCCTTCCCTTTTAAACCCCATGGGGAGGAGATCCATCCCTGTGGTACTTCAGGCCCCTTGGCAGCAACTCTGCTTTCCCAAACCCACCCCACCGGAAAAAGTTGACCTCCAAGCCTACCAAATTGAGTGACAGCTCAGGATTACCCGCATCCCATGCCCACCGTCATGCCTAACACCACCAGCGTGGATTTGTGATCTGCTAACTGCATAAGCACCTACACCAGATATTAATGCAATCCTCAAATCCAACATCCTACACCAGGTTCTGTGGACAGTTACCTCGCCTGCCTTCCCTCGCATGTGCAGCAGACAAGAGAAGAAGATAGTAACGTGTATATGCTCAGCAAACAAGGTGGTTCAGGGCCAAAGTGCTGCTCTGAGAGCTGGGTGATGCAGATGGCTCCCAAACCTGCCACTGGTGCACACATGGCCACAGGTAAATAAAGCACTTCACTTATGCAAGCCTTGGCCCATTCCCTCTATTCATGGTGCAGAAACATAGGCCTATCTATGCCTGGCAGAAAATGACTCCTCGGCGTTATCAGAGCACAACCTGACAATTTTAAACATCTCATGTGTGGGAGAGTGGATGCCCACAGAATACCAAGAGTTTAACAGAAACTGCTTTGCTTCAGCCTGTTGCCAGTTGTCCCAGCTCCGGGCATTACGCAAGGAGCCAAGAACCAGCGTGGCAAGTCCTTCCCATTCACAGGCTTCTTTGCATACGTGGCACTTGCAGAATCAAGCCTTTGACTAACAACACTGAGGCTTTCAGGATACAGACAAGACAATGCAGCAGCGTCTTCCAGGGAAAATGAAAGCAGGCTTCTGGTGCTGCCCACTCGGATTCATTACAACACAGCTCAGTATTCACACCGTGCCCTGGGAAAATGCAGCTACATGGGCATATCTCCAGGATCTGAAGCAGCTCTGGAACAAGAACTATGTTCGAAACGTGGTGACTCCTTTCAAGACCCCCCTTACACAGCCTGCATGACAGAGTCACCCTCCACTGTTCAAATGGAACAACTTTTCCACACTGCCCATCACCCTAAAAAATAAATTAAAAAAAAAAGAAAAAAAAAAAAAAAAGAAAGAAGCAGCTTGTAGGTCAAGAACTTCTCTAAATTCAGAGTGTTTTGTACAGGGCAACTCTGGTTTCTCACTTGTAAAAGCATCCTTGCAAGTGAGAAGCTCAGTGTCCTATGGAGCTAAAGGTTGAATCCAACATGTAGCAGAAGTAACTGAACTCACATGCAGATGGTATTTTTCAAGTAACTTAAGCAATCTTGCGTTCAAAGCCAAACCAAAATCTTTATGGAGCCACCTTTCAGCTAAGTCATGAAAACACAAAGCCAGCCTGTAGCGTAACAGTATGTTAAAAAAGCTTCCCAGGCTTCTCCATGTGACCGGAGGCCGCTGCTTCAGTTTGGATCAAATATCAGTCCAAAACACAAAGGTTGAAATATAACACAATGTTTTGAGTTCTACCCACCCCTTCCCACAGCCAGGAATCTGCTCCTCCCCACTCTCAAAACTAACTCCATGCACTGACACATCAGAGCAAGGGTGAGCTACCAAAACTCGTCCAAAATGACTTTGAGTGCTGCTGCAATTTACCCAGGATGTACCTGCAGCATCTCAAGCAGCTAGATAAAGCATTCTTCCTAATTTTAATCACCTCACATTCTCCCACTTAAACCTACCTTAGAAATATTTCCCATATAAAGTGAACAACTATTATTTAATGCTCATGAACAGGTCATTTTTCTGCATGTAGCCCACCATCTTTCTTCCTCACAATTCTCTTCCACCAAGATTTTCAAACACCAAACAGGAAGAATTAATCAGAGACAAAGCAAAGACACTCAAAAGTGACAAACTACAGTGCCGAGACTCCCCCACCCATGCTTTGCTGCCCTCTTGCTGAAGGCAATGCCAGCGTCCACTGACTTTTGAAATTAAACCAGTAACCACCTAAAACAGGACTTGATAAAGAAATTCTGCCAACCTCACATCTGGCCTTCAGTTCTCAAGAGAACAACCCATCCTGGCTGTCAGAGCCCCTGAAATTGTCAAGTGCCATCTAATTGCCACAGTCCTCCCCTTCTCACAGGGAATGATTCTGCCGTAGACAGCTGGCACCATCCAGAGCTACCACGGAGAACAGGAAGGACTGTCAGCAACCAGGTCTTCTTTCTCTTCCCATTTTATTATGATTCACAGTCAGAAAAGCAGAAGAAATCTTGCTTCCACCACTCTTCACCTTCTTGAACCACAAGAACCAACAGGTAACCCCTCAACTCCCTAAAGCTCTGGATTGTTTTTTTCCAAAATCCAGTCAGGATTCAAAGCAAAGGAACCTGAGCACTCTAGCCACAAATCCAAGCAAATTTGCATTGTCCTTCACTTATTAGAATATGGAAAACAAACAAATGCAAGCCACAGATTAGATTTCACCAATCAATTTGTGCTTGTTTTTCTCATCCTGAAATAGGAGCTGGAGGCTTTTTCAGAGGCGTTTTGGAAGGCTGCCTGCATCCAGTGCTGCTTCGGAAAGCAAACCTCTGTCTTTTCCTGCAAGACTATTTTTGGACTGAATGTTCTCGGGTGAACCACAACAATGCCTCCTTGCCTCTTACAACAGCATCTAAGCTTTCAGGGAAAAAAGAAAGTCACTGAGCACAGTGTCAGCAGAACCCTCCTTCCTCTACTGTAATAACAAATCCTGCATTCCCAAGCTGAACAGCACAGGGGGCAGAAGATAAACCCTACCCGCAGGAACTCTGCCTGGTGCCGACTAAAAGCTTTTAAGATAACCAAAGACCATACAGTAAAGCTTTGTTATCTCAACAGCCACTTGTGGACTCAGCCATAGGAATCAAATAACCCAGGTATGCTTTACACCACATGGCCAAGATTCACACACCTTGTGAATATACAATATCCAGTGGGGGAAACCCCTCCCAGAGGAGTTAGCCAGCACTGGGACACAAGCCTTGGAACCAGAAGGTAGGTACTGATGCAAGATGCCTCTTTGCAGAAGTCAGGCTACAACTACCACAAGCATCAGAATTTAGAATTTTTAAAAAACGTATTCCATTCACAAAGATGGGAAGTTTAAGACATCTGACCTCTATTTGTTCCCAAGTAACTCCACTGAAACATCTTAAAAAGGAAACTCAAGAGGTTGGTGCTCCTGACACAGGTTCAGCATCTACAGAGACGGAAGAAAGGCCCCTGGAGATGTGCATGTCCCAGAACAATCTGGGCCTGACCATGAGAACAATTTGCTGCCAGCTCCATACCGAGGAACCCCAGAGGGATGAATCCACGCAGAGCAGAAGGGTGTGGAGTAAACATCAAACTAAGAATGAAAATAAGGCCATGAAAAGGATGTGTTCCTCCCTGCCTCGGTCTCTGCTCTCTGGAAAACCACCTCTTAGGAATTCGGTGAGATCTGATGAGCACCAGGAGCACTGATCCTGACTCTACAACAGAGGCTGAGGTCTGGAACAACTTGCCACCTGCCTGCACACCCCCCCCAACCTCTGGTGATTATGTACCCAACTCGAACCACCTCGAACCCACAGCTGCCTGGTTTCTCTTTAAACCTTGAAAAATTACAGAGCACCTTACCCAGAAGCGATGAATTTATCTGAGAGCTTATGACACGCACAGCAAAGACCTTGGAACAAATGACAGCACCCAAGTCCCTTGGGCCTCCCTATTATCTCAGCAATTAATACCATCCCAATGACAACATTCCCTGGAAAGGCGGTGGCCAGAGGGCTAAGATGCTTCTGGACACTGCAGAATGACAAGTGACCATGAAACTTAGAGAGAAAAGCACTTAGCACGGGTTTCTTCCAAGAGCAGTGAATTCTGTTGTTTTTACATCTCTGAAGTTCTACCAGTGTCAGGGAGGGGAAAATGGTTTTGCAAAACACCACCCAAAAGCTCGCTACAGGTCAACTATCAACAGTGAAGGCCTTGAGTCTCTTCAGTAAGCACTTAACAAGATGAGAGTTAAAAATAAATTCCCAAACTCCATGTTGATCAGAAGCAGGAAGCAGCACAATCTGCTCCTAAGCTGTATCGACAGAAGAGCCCTCAAGCCACACAATCATGTCAAGAAAAATAAGCTTTAATGGATATGTCTCGTTTTGCCCACAGGTAAGTTCAGTACAGCCGTGAAAAGACAGTTTGCTTGAACATACCTCATAGTTTATCTTGATTATGTTTGTGGTGTCACAAACTTCAAGAAGGACTGTGAAAAGACCATTTCCTTTCAGTAGTCTGACTTTCCCTGATTCTCAGAAATAATTGTAATAGACTGAGGAAATAAACAGTACTTTGCTGCTGTAATTATTGGTAGTCTACTCCCAGACACGTCTCCAGAGATAAGACTCCTTGTGGCACCAAGGTCACAGACATCATCAGTCTTGCATTTTCTCTCCATTTTCTTCTTTTCCTTTCTCTTCTTTTTCCTTCTCCACCAAATAAGGAATTATCTCATATGTCTGCAACCTCTAAGGAGTCAGGAAAAAAAAAAAAAAAAGAAAAGAAAAAAAGGGGTTTACCCCAAGAAAAGGGGGAAGGAAATCAAATCACTCTGCCTCTGAACATGCACTTTCACCACTGTAACTGCCAATGACATACGGGATCAAACCTTCATGTGTGTGACACAAAAAGAGGACACCTGGGTTCTGCCTGCACATTTACAACACAAATGCACAGCCCTGCCAGGTCTGGATCTGAAAGCAGGACTGAAGATCTCTTCAGGGCTGATCTAACACTATTAATCCAAAAAACACATGACATACCCTCACCTGTCAGATCCCCTACTACTGTAGTTACCTGGCGCCACCAGCTTGTGCAGTTCCATTGCTGACACATCACATTTAAATAAAAATACATAAATATAAAAGCCCCCAACTTCATCTTCTGCCCTGGGACAGCTCCTTCCTCCTACATCTACTAATGTCTTGAACAAAACACTGACCTTGGCAAAGCAACTTGCCCTCTGTGGTGTCCTGGAATTGTTTAAGGGGCAGAAGAAAAATTAAAGAGATAATTCCTTAAGTATCCAAGGAACTCCTCTATTGCAGTTTCACATATGTAACCACCTCTCGGAGCAATAAAACATCAGAAGGGTCCAAAAAGCACCCTCCACCTCTCTGCACTCATGACCAAGTCAAAAGAGTTTCAGAGGGAACAGAAGTCCTGAGTCACCAAATACTCCCAGTTCAAACTGCTCAAAAGCACTGAAGCCAGACTGTGGGTGGGTGAGGACAGTTCTCCTCATCCGCAGAGCGTGTCATGTTAATGGGAAGTCACTTAACTGGACTCTAACTCCAGTATTTGTGTCAGCTGTGTTCATCTTTACAGCACGTCTGCTGCAATTCAGGCCAACCGCATCAAACAGAACATGAGGCAGGGATTGCTCAAGTTTGGTCATGTTGGTATGAAATACAACAGGACTTACTAAGCTGAGAGGGAAGGGATAATAACCTCAGAGGAAAAACCCTCACAAAATGACTGAAAAATAGTCGACAGAAATGCACCCCTGGCATCTGATCTAGCAAGTGCTTTCTGAGAACAGAGGAAAACCCTATGTCCAGCTTCCATCAGTGTCTGGGGATGGATGATGACAAAGTAAACACCTTCTGGAACAAAGTCACCTCCAAAGGAGGCCCGGTGACTGCCACAGCAGCAGCCACACTCCCCAGTGACAGCCAGGCAAGTCACACAACTTACTCTGCTGCACGTTGCCGCACATGGACACAGTCGAGGCCATTTGCATTCAGAAATGGCTCTGAGGAAGGAGAAAAGTCCGAAGCAATTTGCCACCGTCAGGCCATCCTTGCTGCCCGGGGATGCACAGGGAGCGGAGCCCACCAAATTTCAGCAGTGATCAAGGGAAGGAAATGTCCTGTCCTCTCTGCCATCACACGAGGGAGGGATTGCCACAGCCCAGGGAAGGTGAGACCCGGGGCTGAGTCACTCGCCCTGCAGAGCAGAGGGCAGCCAGGAATAGCTCAGGAGCTGGACAGGCTCCGTAGCCTAGGCAGTTTGGGCTTTAACGCATCCAAATTCCACAGCTTCACTCTGACCCTTGTCACAGGAGCCCCGCCAGCCACCCTGACCCGACCTGGCCACAAGCCGACTTGCTCACAGGCCGCCGTCCGTCCGTCTGTCCCTGCCCTGAGGCGTGACGAGGGGAAGCCAGACGCGATGGTGCGCGAAGAAAACGCGTTTTCTTCCTCCCTACCGGCCAGACCACGGCGGGGGATGGGGGGTGGCGCAACCCGGACACGGCCAGTCCCCGCGCGGAACGAGCCCCTCGGCGCCCCAGAGCAAGCAGTTTAAGGGCGAACCGCGGCTCGGTGACCGGGTCTGCCCGCGGGACAGGGCTCCCCGCCAGGCACGGCTACGTCCCCTCACGCTCAACTGAAAATACCTTTACAAAGGGGTTCTTCCCTGAAGCAGTCCGCTGCTCCCCAGCAGGCAGGGCCAGCCCCGGCGGGAAAGGGGTGTCCGGACACCGCGTCGCGTCGCCCCGGCCCCGGCTAGACCCTCAAGAGACGGAGCTGAAGGGGGGGAGGGGGGGAGGAACCGGCTCGCGCAGGGCGGTGGCCGGGAAGGCAGGGCCGAGCCGGGCCGGTCAGTGACAGACACTCGCCTCCACCAATGGAAGGCAGGGAGGCCGCGCCACCAGCCAACGACGCCGGGGGGGGGGCGGGACGTGCCCCGTTGTCAGTTTGCAGCCAATCGGCGGCGGGGAGCGGGACCCGCAGCCCCCAGCAGCGCGAGGGGCCAACACCCCCACCCCCCAGCCGGGACCCCCTCCGGTCCTCCCTATGCCAGTCCCACCCTACTGGGCCGGGTCGCCGCGGGGATCCCACAGCTACTCACCGGGGCGCACCCCCTGTCACAGCCGCACCATCATCTGCCGCCGCCGCCGCCTCATCCGGGTCCTGCGGGGGTGGGGCCGCGACCGTGACGCCAGCGGGGTGGGGTCACCGTTGTCACGCGCGTGGCGAAGGGTGGGGCTTTCCACGGGCGGCCTCCACGTGGGGCGCCTGGACGGGCTGTACCCGACGGGTCCTGTTCGCTCCTGGGAGCCGCTGATCTCCCTCCGACAGCCTGCCCCAACGGCAGGGGAGTCCCCCACCTGATCTCTCCCGTCCCACCGACCGCCCCCCGGCCACTCTTGTCCCTTCCTACCGCAGTTTGGGAGCTGCCCCTGCCCTGTCCTCCGCGGGTCAGTTCCCGGGGCGGGGCAGATCCAGGCACCGCACCGCAGAACCTGGGGCCCTGAACATCCCTCCCTAGGTGCGAGAGCTGCCGAGGGCGGCAGGCACCTCCGGGACGTCCTGCTTTGTTACCCCGTCCTTGGACCTCCTGCCTTGTTTCGTGCACAGCTCTTCTATGACAGTCCTGATCCCGAAGACCTCACAGAGCAGGGAAACTCACCGTGTGCCGGGGCTTCTAGAACTTTCCAGGGACTCCTACTGTCCCCAAGCCAAGCTTAGAATCATAATCACAGACTGGTTTGGGCTGGAAGGGACCTTTTAAGCTCATCCAGTCCAACCCACCTGCAGGGAGCAGGGACATCTGCAATCAGCACATTGCTCAGAGCCACAGCCAACCTCACCTGGAATGGTTCCAGGGATGGGGCATTGACCACCTCACTGGGCAACCTGGGACAAGGTAAAAAATCAGTGTAAAAATTTTCTTCCTTCTCTTTCATCTAAATCTCGCTCTTTTAGTTTAAATCCATTTTACCCCTTTTCCTGTCATGACAGGCCCTGCTCAAAAGTCTGTCCTTGTCTTTCTGACAGGCCCCTTGAAGTACTGAAAGGCCACAAGAAGGTCTCCCTGGAGCCTTCTTTTCTCCAGGCTGAACAACCCCAACTCTCTCAGCCTGACTTCACAGTAGAGTCATTCCAGCCCTCACATCGTTTCTGTGGCTTCCTCTTAGGGCAACCGAAAGCCTCACATACTGTCTCTGTCCACTCTGTCTTTCTTATTCTGTGTTTCCCAGCACAGCATTTCTCTGGCTCACCCATCATCCCACATTGCTGCACTCAGCACATACCCCTGCAGTCCCCCAGGGCCATGGGCAGGGGAGGGCAGGAAGCCCCCATGATAGCTCTCAGAGGGGACCTGCCCTGCAGCCGACTTCCTGGCTCCCTCATACTGACCTAATACTTCAGCTTCGTTTGCCTCCTTAATTTCCTGCCCTCTCTAATTAGCTGGCTGGCCTGTCATTAGTAGCGGGTGGTGCTGTTGGGATGCCCTCATGCTTCCCTTGCCCTGGGCTGATGCTGCCAAAACAGCAGCTGTGATGGCTACCCTTGTCAGGACAGCCTGCGTTGTCCGTGGGCATGGTACCACCAAGGCCACCTCTGTCTCTGCATCTGTGCCCACAGCCTCTCTGCTGCCACATCCCATCAACCCGTATGTGGGATTGTCCAGGCTGATGCTCCAGTGCTTTTCCACTTTTTCCTGTGGTGGAAAGAACACGTGGTTGTGGACAACCTGAGGATGGAGAGCACACACCTCTCCCTTCCTGCATTCAACCAGCACTGTGGGTGTCCCTTGATGCCGGCACAGGACTTTCCAGGTCACTCCGCATCACCTGGGTATTGCACAAGGCCACAAATGCTGCTCAGCAGTGTCAGCACCAAGCCTGGGATGTGCAGCAGAGTGCAGCTCTGAGCCACATGCTGCTCCTGAATTAAAGGCTGAAAGAGGTGGGGAAGCCACAGCATTCTGTGAGAAGTCATCCCTGTGGCAAGTTGTCCTTGGAGCTGCCTTATCCTTCCTGGAAATGAAGCCTTTTCCAACTGTGTATTTGAGCACCTTACCCTGTATCACCTGGGCCTGGCCACACCCAGCTGATGCAGGCAACATTCATAGCTCTGATCCACCCCTTCAGCTCCCACCTTCTCACTTCAACTGACCTTCTACTTGGCTCTCTGTAACCCTCTTTGGAGGACAGAGAAGGAGATCAAGGCTGCACAAAGGCAGGAGGCCTGACTGGGAGAATGTCTCCTTTCCTGGTATCCAGCCCTGTGCTGCTCCAAGCTGAGAGCAGCCAGAGCTGGTGGTGCTGAGTGCATGCACAGCCCACCTCTAGTTGTGTGCCCACTATCATGCTCTGGAGCAGGTTGCGTAGCCACCACTGCAGCTAGGAGCAGCCTGGGTGTCAGGTTTTCTCACTGTGCTGCAGAAGCCATGAGGAAATGCCAGGCACTGTTTGCATTGTGCATCCCACATGGTCCTGGTGCGTTTTTTCCCTCATTCTTCAATCACAGAGTGGCCATGCCAAGCGGACAAAGGTGCAGTACAGTCACCTGTGAGGATAGAGGCTGAGCTCTCGCTGAGGAGCTGCAGTGTTGCGAGGACTCTGCACATCTGCCCGCACATCTGTCCGCACTTCTGGATGTCTTGTCTGGAGAAGCAGGGGTCAGTGCTGCTCCTGGCTCTGGTCTGCGCACCAACACCCATGCTGCTTGGGGGTTACCTCATTGTGCCAGATCACAGCCCCATGCTTAGGTTACCTTGCTACAATCAGCAGAGTTCATGACTTATGACGGCTGCTGGAAATGAGCTCAGGAAGTGTGTAGAGGAGGGAGTGTCTTCTTTCTAAAAGTGCCAAGGGTGTATCTAAGCAACCCTAAATGAATTTCCTCAGGGACATCTGCAGAGTGGCACATTCCTGGGCTCTTTTCTCTCTGGTGGGATCCTCTAAACCCCAACATGAGCTCCCTGATACCTTTTTCCTGGGCTGGGTACTTGGGTTAACAGAATATCCTTAGCCTCTCCCTGCACCCAGTGACACAGCACTGTCCCAGACAGCTGTTGACGTTGATGCAGCATCTCTAAGACCAGGGATGGATGCCACCAGCTCCATCAAAGCTGCCTTTACCAACTGCCTCTGTCCCAGCCCAGCAGGGCTTTGCCTTGAACAACAAAGGCACAGCACTGGCGAGGGCTGTATTTCCCAAGAGGTGCCTGCTTGGTTAACATGGATTTTTAAGTCAATGTTTGCTTTGAGGTCACTCCCGGCTGCACCCCATTGTAAGCTGGAGCTGTTCCCATGCATTTGCTGGGGGTTTGGTGCTTCCAGCCGCACAAAGGAGCAGTCACTAAGCATTAGCAGCCACACAATGCAGCCGTGTCTCCTGCCAGCCCAGACACGGCTGTTTCACCAGCAAAAACCCCTCCACTGAAAGGCCTGGGAGAGACGGGGCAGCTGGAATGGATTCCAGTGAAGAGGAGTCTCCCACAGGGGTGGGACGACCCAGCGTGAGCAGGAGCCAGGGCTGTCCCACGGTCCAGGCATGGGGCTGCCCAAGGTTATTCCAGTGTGGGATGAGTGGGGAAACGTGGGGGCAGGATGGGTTATATATTTATAAGGGCTGTGTGATGGAGCAGGGAGTCCTGGGGTGAGGACAGCCCCAAAGGGTGGAATACAGGGTGGATGTGGGTCCCTGGGGGATCCATTATGGATTGGGGCACATAAATGATGAAAGGGCTGGAACCCCTCTGCTGTGAGGCGAGGCTGGGAGAGTTGGGGTTATTCAGCCTTGAGAAGAGAAGGCTCTGGGGAGACCTTCTTGTGGCTTTCAGTACTTCAAGAGGCCTGTCAGAAAGATGAGGACAGACTTTTGAGCAGGGCCTGTTGGGACAGAATAAGGGATGATGAGTTTAAACTTAAAAAAAAAAAGGAGATTTGGTTTGGATAGAAGGAAGAAATTTTTTAAAATAAGAGTGGTGAGATCCTGTCCCAGGTTTCCCAGAGAGGTGGTTGATGACCCATCCCTGGAACCATTCCAGGTGAGGTTGGCTGTGGCTCTGAATAAGGTACTCTAGTTGCAAATGTCCCTGCTCCCTGCAGGAGGGTTGGACTAGATGAGCTTTCAAAGTCACTTCCAACCCAAAACATTCTATGATTCTGTGATTCTCTCTTGCTCTGGTTCCACCTCTCATCCCACCCTGGCCCCTCTGGGATGCTGATTGATGGTGGGTGGTGTTGCTGCAATGATAATTCACTCTCTGGGGAGTGAAGGTCCATGGGAAACAGCTCTGGGAGGAGATGTGGCAGACTCATGGCTCTTAGAGGGGATGACCGGCCTAGACTGAACCCCTCGGTGCTCCCTGCCCAGCTCCCTGGCAAAGCTTTTCAAATGGGATACCCCATGTCTCTTCTTGGGACAGGGGCTGTGATGGCTTCGTGCCATCACAGCAGGGCTGGACAAGACTGCTTCCCTGGCACACTCCATGTCCCCTAGCCTTCCGGGACAATGCAGCAGCCACAAAAACAAGGCACTGCATGCCACATCTCTGCTTTGCATCCTGGCCTAGGGGACTGTCCCCCAGGATTAAACAGGTCTGAATGAAGCTGAGTCCAGACCTTGCAGCAGCCCAGCCTGGGACTCATTTTCAGGAGGAAGGACAATGGGGGTTGATCGCTCAGCCTACAACCATGTGTCACTGATATCCACTGCTCTCCTGGGACTTGTCCAGATGGCCCAGTTGGGATTGCTACCCAGACAGTGCAGCAAAGGCAGCTCAAGTGAAAGCTTCAGGACAAGGGACTTCAAGAGGGCAGCAGCTGTCACCACCTGGCAGCCACATCCCACCACCTGATGGTGAATGAGGGGCTCCTGTCCTCCATGAGTCAGTCTGGGGCGAGATCTCAGTGTAGGGACCACACAGCCTGGCCAGAGGGATGGCCAGAGCTGGAGCCAGGGGATGGGCTGACCCTTAACAAGATATTTCTTCAGGCATGAAGGCAGGAAACCCTCTGTCATACTCAGCAACAGGGTCACTTTAGTTCAGGGCAGTTCATTACTGACCTAGGCGAGGGGACAGAGTGAACCCTCAGCAAGTTTGCTGATGATACAAAACTGGGAGGTGTGACTGACACACCAGAGGGCTGTGCTGCCATCCAGAGT
>JAAGNO010003311.1:8508-23717 GCA_033439905.1 Ceryle rudis | reverse complement strand
AGAAAAGGAAGTTCAGGGGAGACCTTCTGGCTCTCAACAACCCCCTGACAGGAGGTTGGAGCCAGGTGGGGTTGGTCTCTGCTGGGTGAACAGTTGGGACTCGATCTTAAAGGTCTCTTCCAACTGATTCTAGGATTCCATGAGGAAACCTCCCAGAACTGCTAATCTCGTGGGGTCTGGCACCTGGAGCTCAGCAGCAGGATCCCAACTGGGGGAATTTTGCACACCTCTACAAGCGCAAAGAGGCAGACAGTGGCCACTCACCTCAATGAAGCTTCAGAATCACACTGCAAGCAGCAAAATACACGCATGTCAGATGCAAGGACCTGAGAGGATGCTCTTCTAAGCCTGACTCACTTGCTGTGACTCAGCTGAGGCACAGCTAGGAACCTAATCAAGGACAG
The DNA here is from genome assembly GCA_033439905.1 of Ceryle rudis. Lineage (NCBI taxonomy): Eukaryota > Metazoa > Chordata > Aves > Coraciiformes > Cerylidae > Ceryle > Ceryle rudis. Next base: position 23,313 of record JAAGNO010003311.1, on the reverse strand, counting down.
TTCTTCCCTTCTCCTTGCCACTAGACCGCATAATTAGCTTTGCCTTTTGCCCCGTGGGGAACATGTGACAACTCCAAATAGCAGAAGTGCCACCTAGCAAACAAGAGAGCTGCCTGAGTTGTGCTGTTCCCACTGCAAAGCCCCTGGATCCAGCATGTTCTGGATTTCTGGGGCGAGGCAGACAGTTTTCAGGAAGAAGCTCTTCTGAGATGTTGTTACCGAAGACCCACTGTCAAGGAGAGGTGATTCACCAACCGCTGATGCATCCTACTTGGCCCTACAGAGGCATCAGGCAAAGGTGTCACCCTATGCTGACCTGGATGGCTGGAGAGCCCACGGCTGTCGGCCAGAGGAGTTGATACTTACAGGAACTCTGTCACTGAGGCTTGACCAGGAAAACACCACAGAAACCACCAAGACCAGCAGGTTGACTTTGGCAGCGGTGGAGAGGAGACCGGCCCAGTGATTCATTGCCAGCAGCCTGAAATACAAAGGGAAACAAAGCGACAATATTTTAGCCCATGCTTTCCCAGGTTTCGGCATCCTTTATACAGTATTTTGCAACGCAGCACAAGGTCAAGGGCGCGACACTGGGGGATACAGATCACCTCGGGGTGTTAGCACACGGGTCTCATTTGGGGGCGGCCATCACGAGGGGTGACAATTTTACTGCTGAGTGGAGTTTATGACAGGTAATGACAAAGTAGCTTGCAGTGAGCCTCCAGAGGCTTCTACCTCTCCTGGCAAATATGAAGAGACTTTTAAAATCTTGTTTAAAATCACAATGTTGTGCCATGGACAACAGCTACAGGGAAAACCAAAAAAAAAAAAATCACTGTGATCCTGTGATGGCTTTTTATGCCTTTGCCTCATTTTAAGCACAGATGTGTCTGCGTTAATTCAAATTAAACAAAACTACCATACGCCAAAGGACCGGGAGTTTCTGTAAAGCCATATGTAGTTTTTGCTTGAGGAAAACAACATTTTGCTGAAGTGAACAATGTTTATGTGGTGGTTCCTACAGTGCAAGGCTTTTCCTGCTGCTCAGAGCCTCAGCTCCTCCAGACCAGGAGACCAGAAGCTGGCTCTGCCTGCACCTGCAGTGGAACACGAGGCAGTCCTGTGGCTACAGCCACCCTGACTGACCACAGCCCACCTGCTGAACAAGAAAAGGGGGAAAGAAGAAAGATCCTGCTCTTGCGGCTGCCGGTCACCCTGGCAGAGAGCTCGAGTCTCCACCACTACATGTGTAACCGTGCTCACGCCTGCTCCCGCTGCCTCCCAACACCAGCCTTTCAACCCACCCCCGGCGCCCAGCTCGCTGCTCCTGGCGCTGGGGTGGGGAACGAGCAGCCTGCCAGCACGCAGCCTGCAGAAGTGTTGCCTTTGATTGGCTCTAAATTTACACGCTGCTAAATTAAACCAAATGAGGTCTTTTGAAAGAAGCTGGGACTGATTAGTTCCGTTCAAACCCTCCTTCATTACTCATCCCTCCATCAAGCCTGCTCCTACTCCTATCCAGGTTTTAAAGAATCTCCTCTCATACGCACAGTCCTAAATATCTTCCTTTCTGTCTCTGCTGCCCATCACATCGCATTGCAGAATTTTTCCTTCCTTGAAGCAACCATCTTCTATTTCACAAAGCAGAAAATATGCTCACAGGCACAGCACCCACCAACACCAACCCCTGCCACCAAAGGACCTCTGTCCCCAAGAAAACTCTGGGAACGTAGAGGGATTGGAGCCCTCTCCTTCCACCCCTTTATTGCTATCTTGTCTCCCCACTCTGGGATGTTACTTCTTCCTCTTTCTGCTTGGTTTTTCCTTTAGCCAAAAAAAAAATTAGAAGGCAAACCACTGCATCACACTGGGTGGTGGTGGACACCTAGGAAAAAGCAGCAGAGCAGGGAGCACAAACAGCAATGCATCTGATGCGCTTCTGCATCTTCCAAAAAATCCTGACCCCGGGTCTTCCTGAAGAGCAGCCTCTATCTTTGAGCTCAAATCCCAACCAACTGGATTGTTGTTTTTCCCACTAATTACTTCTGGAGTGGATCTGGCCTTCTGACACCCACAGAATCCCTCAGAGATCAGTTCCCATGCTTAATTCCCACTGTGCATCAAAGCACCACCTTTCTGACCTGGTGCTCGATACCCGCCTTCGATATCCCCGCTTTTCTAAAGGGTCAAAGAACCACCTCAAGGACCCACAAGCCCTTATTAAGCTACAACCAGAGTAAAAGAAAAGCTCTCAATTTTCAGAAGACAGGCAAAGACAACCTGTGACCAAAGCCTCCATCTCTCTTCTGGGGCACTGTCAATTGCAACCAGCCTACCACCAGCCCAGGTTCCTGAGCTGGAAACCAGAGCAGAGTTTACGGACTCAAACTCCATCTGCTCCAAGAAGATTGACATATTCTGGCCAATGCCACAGTCAGGACCTCAGTCTCAGACTGACCAAGACGATACAGTCCTCTCTTCAGCTCACCTTGCAACAAACTGCTGCTTTTGGCATAGGGAACAGTTTCAGGGGGTTGGGTTTTTTTAGTTATAAAATACATGGAAAAACTGGGATAATGAAAAATAGATGTATCCTGAAAACTTCACCTGAAAGCCTGGAAATAAAAAGAGAAAAGAAGAAAAAGAAATTCAACAAAAGCAGCGGCTGAAAGAAAACGCGCACTCCCATAAAAATAGAGCTCACGTGTACCGGGAAGGCTGGTAGCAAATGATAGAACAACCTCTTTAAAGCCTGCAACCTCACGCCTGCCTGGAAGATGACATCCACACAACAATTAGCAGTTTGCTGAGGTCCTAGGTAGGCAGGAGGAGCTCACATGTGAAACCCAGGGGTTTGAAGCTCCTGAAGAGAAGCCTGTGCAGGCTGACAGCTCATTACAAGATAGACGTACACAGAGGGCGTGAGAGGATTTCCAACCCCAATGCTATATGGATACGATGCGGTTTTAGAAAGGACCCTCACAGCTTGCAAAGCAGAAAGGGTGGGAGCCGTGACCCCACCTGCACAGGGAGCATTTAAGGACATGATATTGGATCCAGTAGCACCCACGTACAGCCAGAGCCAGTCAGCACCAGAACCGCTACAGGAGGACCACAAATTTCACCTGGGCAGAGCAGGGTGTATTTTTTTTCCCCAATAATCCTCTTACACAAAGAAAATCAGGTACTAGGGAACGAGCAAAGAGTGACACTCAAAGAAACATCTGTTCCCAGCAGCTTTCCTCCCATCAGAGCAGGCGATGTTCTGGTTCGAGTAGAGATGTTCTGCTCCATGGCTCCAGCAATCCCTGTTTGCACCAGCAGCCTCAGAAACACCAGCCTGGCCGTTACCTGCTCTATCAGCGGGGACACTTTAACCAATCTTACCGGCTGTGCAGCAGTACGTGCCGGCCAGCCCCGTGAGTGCGGCTGCCGTAGTCACAGGTGACAGGGCAAAGCGAGTCAGGAGGATGAACACCTTTCATCAAGGGCTTCTGTTGCTGGGAGCGCATCGCTCCTTCGTGGATCCCCTCAGATCCCATGTGGCACAGACTGTGCCACTCCAAGAAATCCATCTCAAGCCTCATCTGAATTCCAATCTGCTGCTTCAGAGGAGCACACGGACATCACGGAGAGCTCCTCAGCCCCATTGCCAGGCTCTGGTTTTACGGCCAAGTGGAAGCAGTAACAAGAACCTAATCCTTCTCATCTAGGGATCACAGAATCCCAGAATGATTGGAGCTGGAAGGGATCTCTGGAGATCATCTCATCCAACCCCCCCTGCCAAGCCAGGTTCACCCAGAGAAGGTTGCACAGGGATGCATCCAGGTGGGTTTTGAATGTCTCCAGAGACAGAGACTCTACCACCCCTCTGGGCAGCCTGTTCCAGGCTCTGTCACCCTCAAAGTAAAAAATTCCTCCTTGTGTTTAGATGGAGCTTCCTACATTCAAGTTTGTGTCCAATGCCTCTTGTCCTGTCACTGCGGGAACAGCACAGGAATTACAAGCCTTGCAAAACTGTCTGCAAATTCACCAGTTCAGGGCGTGTATCTGTCCAGGCAGCCCTCATTGGGAGGGTCTGTGGTAATGAAACCACCAACCGCACGCTGTGTGTCTACAAGCACAAAAAACCCCAAACCAAAAACAACAACAACAAAATCACAGAGCTCCCCTTGCTGAGCGTAGGCCTGCACCAGAGAACAATCAAACAATGAAAGACATGGAGGAACATAACCCAAGCACCCTTCAGCTGAATCAGTGACACAAAGACCTCCAAACACTCACAGTCTCTTAGACTGAAGCCAGTTTGATGGGCAATAGCAGTTCAGGGAACTATTTTAGAGACAGATGCGCAAATTAGGGTGTCTGATGGAAGGGGTGCACTCAGGATGGGTACTGCAATCAGTGTCAAGATGCCTGTTCCAACACAACATCATTTTAACGATGCTGGCATCTATGGCCAAGACCAGCATGACGCATGCCCTGGTTTCACTGGGACACAATCCCAGGCCGGACATCATCTGCAGACCATGAGCCGTTTGGAGTCAGCCAGGGCAGTCACCCAAGCTGGCTACAGCTGTATCCCAGACAAGGAATGTCACACTTGGTATAAAGGGGGACATTCACTGAGGATGGAGGGCCTCCTGCTTGGACTCCTGCTCAGGCTTCTCCTGACTGTTCCTCTTCCTGACCGGACCTTTTCTTCCTCTGAGCAATAGGTCCCCAAGTTTGTCATGAGCACCCATTTTTGTTGACTTGCTGCTAAGGAGCAAAGCAGTGTCAGTCAGATGCCTTGGAAACGTCCCATGCCCAGCACTCCCTCCTCCTCCTCCTCCAATGCCTGTACAGCTACATTGACAGAGAAAGGAGGTTTTAGTCTGAAATTCAGCCTGTGCATGAGAGGAAACAAATGGTGGACAAATGGAGGATTACTAGGAGGCCGCAGGACACTCTGCTGCTCCCTGTTCATTACAGCCAGGTCTGCACAGCCCTCTGCTCTCAAACAGATGAGCAGGACTAACTGCAGATCTGATCATCCTCTCTTCTTCCCAAAGGCACAGAAACATAGAAATGTCTGGGTTGGAAGGGACCTCTAGAAGTCCTCTAGTCCAACCCCCCTGCTGAGAGCAGGGACATCCTCAACTACAGCAGGTTGCTCAGAGCTCTGTCAAGCCCCACCCTGAATGTCCCCAGGGATGGGGCTTCAACCACCTCCCTGGGCACAAAGGCTTCTGTTGGGTACAAACCACGCTAAGAGCAGCCAGGCTGGAAATACTCCTGTTGTGGTGGACACGGGCCCAGATGGCCACGTGTCCTAATCTTGAAACCCTCCCTGCCCTGACAGTACATTGACACTGCACTGGGGCTTCTGGCACGAAACACAGGATATCTTGATTTCCTCTGGAAACAGGAGCCATGAGAAGACATTTTGCCCATATTAAAACCCCACTGGCTCTCCTGAGACACAGCACAGGTCCTGTCCTTCCAACCATGCCCCCCTGGCGATGGTTACCTGCAGCATGTTTTAATGTGGAAGATCCATCAGGAAGATGTGAGCTGATGGGCAAGACGCTGCAAGAGCCACAAGTTACCAAACCCTGTACAATGCGAGTGTTCCCCGCCGTCTTCACTAAGAACAGCACTTGTGGGTCTCTGATACCCCTTTTCTGCCCTTAAAAGCCATCTTCATCTTATCTTCATGCTTTTTCTTCCTTGAGACGACGCCTAGAAATAACCTGCACTTGCCCCACGCGCAGTGATCGACAGGCACCTGGGAAACATCAGGGACCTCCCGCTCCATGCATCTGTCTGAGCTCCCTCCTGCCACACACAGGTCCTGGTCAGCAACATTTCCAAAGAGAAGCAGGAGAGAAATTTCCTCTTCATTAAAGCCAATATTAAAACTACAGAGATCCTGGACAAGACCTGAATACCCTGAACTGATTAAAGAGCTAGATCTGAATAAAAATTAATGATGAAAACATAATAAAATATTTATAACAAAGCTAACACCTTATGCAAAACAGGAGAAGAGCCCTGAACGGCAAAACCAAACATACCAGGGAGTTCCCTCCAGGGACCTGTACAATCCCCCCAGTAGAGCCCCAATGTGTGTTTATTCTCCATTCTCCCAGGACAAACCAGGCAGGAACCAACTTCTCTGGGTACGGACCCACCACACTGGGCTGGCTTCATTCAAGGTCTGACATTGCATCCACTTCTGCCATGCTCGGGATGCTCTTGGCAGCTCTGCTGCTCCCGGCGCCCTTCCATGGGGACGCTCCCAATGCATCCCCAGCTCCACGCAAGAGCCCACTGTGCCGAGAGCCGCCAGCCCCCACCAGAGGGTCCCACCAGAGTGCAAAGCCCCACACAAAGGGATGAAAGACAGAATGGTGAGCTCTGCTTGTTTGCAAACACCCTCACACACCAGCAAGACTGCAGCAGGGAGGGTGCCGCTCCAACACGTACCGGCCCATGGAGACTGCTTATGAAATGGCTTAAAAACCCATTTATTCTTCTAGCTTGCTCCTCCTCATTTACTCCTACCAGGACTCTGCTCTGGCTTGTTAAAAACACTCCTACACAAGGGAAAAGTTGTGGGAACACCCTCCTGTATTTGGCTGCCTACAGAGAATCCACACAGCAAGGAGGCCATGCTTCTGAGAGTACAGGAATAAGCTGCAGCTAGAGCTCTGCTGGTGAGGCACAGCCTGCTCCCAAGCAGCAGATCCTGCTCTGACCTAACTGGGACCAATGCACAAGGAGAAAATTTTACATGGGATGGTAGGATGGGGAGAGAGGAGAAGGATATCCATGGCTGAAACATGACACAGCCAGTGGGATTGAGGCACTCTCAGCAAATTTGCAGAGGACCCCAAGCTGAGAGGTGCAGTTGACCTGCCTGAGGGACAGGATCCATCCAGATGGCAATTCTGTATCTTTTTTTACCCCCTTTGCTTTCCCAAGCTTGGAGAATCTTAACAGAAAGCAAGTACACAGCACGCCACCCAGGGCACTCCAATGTCCCAAAGCGGCTGCACCCATGAAGAGCCAAAAATTTGGCTCTATGATTCTACCATGTAACTCCCAGCCTCTCTGGAAAGAGCTTTTTGTGTTTTCCAAGTTCCTGCTGTTCACTCATGGCTCTCACATCAAATAACAACCTCCTGCCCCTAGCAGGTGCTCGCTTCCTGGCTTCCCTATAAAGAGACTCAGTTGAGGGGTGAAAAACCCATGCAAAATTCAGGCTCAGTATTATCAAAATCCAGCACTGATGAAGTTCACCAAGGGCAAGTGTAGGGTCCTGCACCTGGGGAGGAATAACCCCCTGCACCAGTACAGGGGAGGGAGTGACCTGCTGGAAAGCAGCTTTGCAAAGAAGGACCTGGGAGTGCTGGTGGACAAGTTCACCATGAGCCACCAATGAGCCTTTGTGGACCAGCCAACGGTGCCCTGAGGTGCATTAAGAATAGTGTGACCATCAGGTTGAAGGAGGTCCTCCTTCTCCCCCCTCTTCCCTGGTGAGGCCACAGCTGGAGTATTTGGTCCAGTTCTAGGTTCCCCAGTTCACAAGAGACCGGGGAATACTGGAAAGACTCCCATGGAGGCTCTGAAGATGCTGAGGGGACTGGAGCATCTCTGTGCTGAGGAAAGGCTGAGAGCCCTGGGGCTGTTCAGCTGGAGAAGAGCAGCCTGAGAGGGGATCTGATCAATGCTGATCAAGAGCTAAAGGGTTGCCAAGGAACAAGAGGATGGGGCCAGACTCTTGTCAGTGGTGGGGGACTCTGTATCAGGCACACAACTCCCATGGCAGCACCTGCACCACGCCCCAGTACAAGCACCTATCCCCCCCACACCTGTATCTCAGCCTGTCCCCACCAAGACCTCACTGCCAGCTCAGCCCAGAGGTTTCCCATCAGGAATCCTGTCTCTCCTGAGCCAAGGTCACCTACTGCCACCATCCCATAGAGCACCCAGTACAGAGGTGTCCTGACAGTGGGCAAGTGAAAGGCTTCTCCAGCAGCCCTATCAATCTGCCAGGAACAGTGAGCTATGAAGGTTATGAAAAATGCATTTCCTCACCTCTCAGCAGCGCAGCGGGCAGTGGTGACAGCTGTTACGCGTCGTGACAACCCCCGGGTACAGGTCGCAGCAGGGAGCAGCACAGTATGTGGGCAGCAAACATGTGGCTGGCCCGCCCTGCAGCCAGGGTTAACATGGCACAGCAGTCCACGGGATCCTCAGATAGATGCCCAGCTCAGGACCTCCCTCACTTCTGAGCTGGGCTCCCCCATGCTTCCAGTTTTATACCACAGTCCCAGCTGAAAAGGCAGAGGGTTGCTGGGATCTGCCTTATGGGCCCAACGCACCCAGGAGCTGCCAGACCAGCCCCCAGCACCAAAACCTGGAATAAATTCCTAAGAAGCCAACCTTCAACTCTCCCCTAAAGGGATCTAAGGAGCAATCTGGGGATGAACACAACCTACAGCCAAGCAGGTTCTCTCAGGACCACTCCTGGCTTCTCCCCGCATCTCCATGTGGATCCAAACAAGCCATTTCCCACACCAGGGCTTGGTGGCTCTGCTCCCAACACAGACACCAGGGTTATAAACAAGGGAATCAGGGGGCTCCTACCACTAAGGTCTGCAGCGGTATCTTTACATGCTTGAAATAAAAGGCATTCTTCAAGTCTGCTTTTTTTTTTGGTCGTGTTAATACTTTTAAAGTGGTCCCTAAGGGTGCCCTTCATAAGCAATTAAAAAAGCTGTGGGACAGTAACGAGCATGAAGAGAGAATAGAGAGCCTACCAGCATCTCCAGATAGAACGGACTTTCCTGATGATTTCCATTCTTCTACCCAGGCGTTTCCCACCAACATTAAAAAGCGGGCGGTGCTCCCCAGGCATAAGAGCATCCGCAGCCCGAAGCCAAAGCCGCACAGCCGGCCGGCAGCCACGTTCAGCAGCTTTTTTCCTACGGAAATTGAAAATAGCAAAGAGCTCCACGGGCTGCAAATGCAGCAATAAATATACAGACCTGGGAAGCTGATAGAGAATGTAATTCCTTCCTTCCCTGGGCCCTCATCACTTGCCATCTCTGCTTTGGCCTTTCTGCTTCCGAGATGGTTACAGACGGAGACATGCTCATGCTGCACCAAGAAGCAAGACGCTCCAGTTGTTGCTGGTCCTTGGGTGCTGTTTTTAAGCTTAATGAAGATGAGGGAAGAAGCAAGGAAAGCACCTGCACACGAAGCACCGTCAAATGCAAGGAGCCCACAGCTGAAAAATGCATTTTCTCTCTCACCTCTTGTCAGCAAGGCAGAGGTATTTTCGATGTTACTTGTAGCAACACACAGAAAAAATAGTTGAAAATCTGACAGTGCAGCATTCTTTTAATTAAACAATCCCTGAGGCACTGCAGAAGCTGTTCGGCCCAGCGCTGGACATTGTGCGTCCTCTTCCTCGGGGGTGGACACAGGCCCCAGTCCTCCAGCAGAGGAGAAGGTTTCCCAGGCCCCTCTGGAGGCCCAAATGCCATTATTAGATGGCCCCAATCATCTGCTCAAGCTGTGACCTCCCTGCTGTCGTCTTGCCTTCACTAAGCAGAGCTTTGATCCTACAAGCAACTCCTGGTTCAGAAACCTTCTTTCCTTTTGCTGCCTAGACACAAAGGATGCCGAGGTGGAGTTCCTGAGCATCTTGGTTTCTGATGGGCAGACTTTGATGCTGCAGAGCGCCTGTCTCTGTGATTCGTCCGGTCTCTTCTAACAGCAGCAGAGCCACAGCTTGTGATCTGCGCAAAACAGCATTTTCCTTGGGGAAGAAAAGTCAACGCTGGCACTTATCTCCACCTTGTCGTGGCAGAACAGCCCACACCGGTGCTTCAAAGAGCTGCTCAACCTTAAATCCTTACAATGCAGTGACAAATGAGGGAACCTGCCTCCCTATGTCTCACAAATCCCAGCAGAGGTTGTGAAACAACATTTGTGTGAATGCCATGGCCACCATGGGAGCCTGCACATGTTGTCCGTCACACCAGTCACCATGCTCAAGGGCGGCAAGGTCCATGTGGCTTCTCTCCACAGTGAAGTCTCAAGCAACAGCAACCCCCAACCCCTCTGCTCCAGCAGGGCCACCCAAAGCAGGGGGCCCAGGATCACAGTGTCCAGGGGGGTTTGGAGTCTCTCCAGAGACGACGACTCCACAGCCTCTCTGGGCAGCCTGGGCCAGGCTCTGCCACCCTCATGGCAAAGAAGTTTCTCGTCCTGGTCAGATGGAACCTCCTGGGGCTGTTACCCATCACTGCATCTGCTGCTTCTGCAAACACTGCACGACACACACAGGCAGCTGGAAGCACCAGCCAAAGGACACAGTGATTTTTGCTCTATATTTCCTGGCCTTTGCTGTTCAGCTACCAACAAAGCCAAGGAGGCCTCTCAAAACCTCCCTGCCAGCTCCAAGAGCTCACAGCAGGCTGCTAGCCACTAACACGCTGTAAGCTCTGATGCAAGAGGCATCTCCAGTACCCTTCTCTCCCTTCAGAAAGCAGAACATCTTGAGCAGCTTCCTCTATGGCCTGGTGGTGCCACAGCCTCATCCTCCTACCTCAAGTGGGGAGATGGCAAGTCCATCTCAGGGCTGCCAGGCCACGTTTGTATGGAGGACCCCAGATTTCATCTGTCTCCTCCGGCAAGTAGATTTTATCTTGTAATAAACGAACTATTTTATAGATCTTCTCCATCAGCTGCCACACAAATCCAGGCTGTATCACTGCCAACCACCACAGTGACTTTCTGCAACCACAGACATCACATGTCAAGACAAGTTTTGGCATCGACCTCAGTGGAAGGAATGAGAAATGTCAGCGCAGCCAGAACTGGGCAGGAACGTTACGCACATGGAGAAGGTTTTGCAGCAGCAGGGTCACACCGCAGATTTTTTTTTCTGAAGTAAGGACCCTGTCATTTATGCATTAAATAGCACATTTATTCTGCTATTCAGGAAGAAATAGTAATTACAGTGGCCTCCAGTCCCCAGCTCTTTCAGTCTGTACTTAAAGAAAGAGCAAAAAAAGGACCAAAGCAAACAGCGCTTCCACAAAAAATCGCTGAACCGGCTTTTAGTTGCTGGACAAAAGAGGCCCAGCTGATGAACTGCTCCCTTATTGTCCTGGCTGATTCCTGTTTCGTAACCATGGCCAAGCACTGCGGGCAAAGCACTTCAGGAGGCTTTGGGAGCCAGAGAGCAGTGCTCAGGTGGCTGAGCAGAGCTGACCTTCAGCCTCCTGCCTCACCTCGGTGCTCCAGGTGTGTGCCACGACTGGCTGGGAATGTGTTGCCCATGGCGCTTTGTGCTCGAATCACAGGGTTTGGAGCCCTGGGCCAGTCTGGGCATCCAGTGGAACCGGGTGACTTCCAATGGCACTGCAGGAGCCAGCACACACTGGTGACTCTGGCCACATGTGAGGCTATGAGGTGCCTGCCCACCCACAAGCTTCTGGAGTGCATATCTCTCCTTCTAATCAAGGAGTCAGTCCTGTCTCAGTGGAGATTTATAGAGAGGGTTGGTTTTTTTTTTTTTTTTCCCCTCAGAAGCACTAATAGATGGACAGTAGGAAAGTGAAGAAATTAATGAACATGCTAATTATTCCCCAAGTTGCAAATAGGAGCAATTCCTCACTCTGAGACAACTCTGGAAAACAAGATTAAAATGCTTATGGGACATATTCTCAAACCTGCAGGTAATAGAACAGATAAAATGTATTTACAGTATCTCACAGGGGACATGTACTTTTTATTCTGCTGAGGAATGTAATATTCCACTCCCCATTACCGAGTTAAAAGGGTGCCCTAAAAAGGCAACTTAAAGCATCTTTAATGGCAACTGGGTCCAGTTCCGGAAATACAGGCTCTCCTCTTCTGCCCTGCACACCGAATCACAACAAGAAACACAACAAGCATCTGCTGGAATGCCCAGTGACGTTAATTATCTGTGGAAAGAGCACCATTTAACAAACAGCAAAAAAGAAGCTGGAATGGGAGGTGGGCTAAAGCAACGCTCCCTCCGCAGACGCTCTCGTGGCGGAGGAGGGCAGGCTTCCCTTCCCCAACTTCCCCAGCAAAGCCCCGACTGCCAGCTAACAGACTGCGCCTGAAGTACCCGCCAGCAGAAACGATTTGTCATGTGTCAGATCAAATAAACTCTTAGGAGACCACTGTGCTCCCTGAAGCAGACGGGCTGCCAAACTCCAAAGGAGAAATCCACGAAGCCTGGCTGGCCAGTGTCAGACTCGAGCGCATACGGAGACCAGCACGCTTTCATTTTTCAAACACACCAGTACAACACAAGCTGCTCCTGGGCTGTGCTCCCGTGCGGCACAGCCACCAACGGTATCCATTACCAAAAAGAATTTGGTGCTTAAATTATCCCTCTGAGCCAAAGCTCCTCATAGTCTGGAGCCTTGGCATTCCTCATCCAGCAGCGCAGCATCCCACCCGTCCTCAGGCGGCATTCAGAAGGCTAATGTTTGTCAAAGAGCCTTGGCATGGTGATGCGCTGCGATGGTTTAGCAGCCGTCTGAGCAAGCGCTCCTCCCCTCCCAGCCAGCCTCGCGTGCTCGCTGAATTCCCCCAAAATTGAATTACAAGTTACTTTTTTTAAATTTTAAAGTCCTAAAGATTTTTTTTTGTGTTTACTCCTGAGCACTATCGCAGACTTCCCACACCCTGGGCTTGTGCCCTTCCAGACCGTGTGTATAGGCCCCTCGCTGGTTCCCTGCTTTGCTGAACAGTCTGGCAAGCACCATTAAAGCACAGGTGCTGGACTCCCAGTGCTGCCTCTCCTGTGAGGCACCTCATTCTCTCTCTGTTCTCCTGCTGGGCAGAAGAACAAGCCTCTGGGTACATTTGCAAGTCTGAATCGTGCCAGACAGTACTGTGGAGAACCCAAGTCACTCACCGGCTCCTCCGAAGACCAGGCTCAAGCACTTATTGGGCTGCACAGAGGGCAAATCCCTCAGCTTGAGGCTCAGCCACTGGCTCCAGATGTTCCAGATGCCAGTGGGTCACCTGGGGTCAGCCACCTGAGCCTGACCACAGCCAGGAAAACTGCTCCTGCCACAGATGAATCATGACCCCAGAAATTTCTCTGCAAGAGGCCTGAAATTCCTGGATGGGACTTCTGATCAGCACACAGAGGAGGTGACCTAATTATGATGAAGGGACTGGAACATTCCTCTTATGAGGAAAGACTGAGAGCCCTGAAGCTGTTTAGCCTGGAGAAGAGAAGACTGAGAGGTGATCTTATGAATGTTTACAAGTATCTGAAGGGTGGGTGTTGAGTGGAAGGGGCCAGTCTCTTTTCAGTTGTGTCCTGTGACAGGACAAGAGGTAATGGTAGCAAGGTGAAACAGGGGAAGTTCCACCTCAACATGAGGAAAAACTTCCTCATTGTGAGAGTGACAGAGCCTGGAACAGGCTGCCCAGAGAGGTTGTGAAGTCTCCTTCTCTAGAGACTTTCAAGACCCACCTGGATCTGTTCCTGTGTAGCCCGCTCTGGGTGTTTCTGCACTGGCAGGGGGGTTGGACTCGATGAAGTCCAGAAGTCCCTTCCAATCCCTACCATGCTATGATTCTGTGATTCATTGTAAAGTAAGAGCCAATGGGAGAAAAGCAAGAGATCCACAGGAAGTAGAAGATGCTGACTCAGGTCACACAAAAGCAACTGCCTGCCCCAAAACCCTCAAATGTCTCTACTTGGAGAAGCCTGAGAGGAGTTGAAAATCAATGCTGATCAAGAGCTAAAGGGCCCCTGGGGGGCAAGAGGATGGGGTCAGACTCTACTCAGCAGTGCCCAGTGACAGGACAATGGGCAATGGGCACAAAATGGAACCCAGAAGGTTCCATCTGACCAGGAAGAGAAATTTCTTTGCTGTGAGGATGTTGGAGCCTGGCCCAGGCTGCCCAGAGAGGCTGCGGAGTCTCCTTCTCTGGAGAGATTCCAAACCCTCTTGGCACTGTGGTCCTGGGCCCCCTGCTCTGGGTGACCCTGCTGAAGCAGGGGGATTGGACCAGAGGATCTCCAGAGGTCACTTCCAACACCACCATGCTGGGATACTGTGACTATGTATGAACAAAATAAGCGAGATAAAGGCAAAATCTGGCAGCACAAAGCAAGCAAGAAGGGAAGAACAAGGCAGCAGGCAGAGGGTGCAGCCCGTGGTATTTGGTAGCACCAGCACAAACCTCATCTGTGTGTGTTTTTTTCCAGAACTTATTTAACGATGCCTCATGACAAGTTATGTTTAGAAACCATTTTATCTGCACCAGGCCTCCTCTGCAGCCACAGGGACTGGCATCAAGCACAGGACACTGCTCTTGCCAGCCATACTTGGGCAGGACTGTTGTTCCCTACAAGCCTCTTGCCCAGTACAGAGAACATCTCCAGCCGGCCCGTGCACCAGGAGAGCTGTAAAGCACCCGCAGAGCCGCTTTCCAGCATTGAGCAAAACACCGGCTGTTCCCGTCACGTGGGAAGTGTGAAACTGGGATCTGGTGGGGGAGGTGGAGGAGGTTACCAGACACAAGTCTGTCATTTAAAGCGATGTTTTTCAGGCACTTACAGTTGCAGAGATGTCCGGTTGAGAACCAAGTTCCCACAGCCTCTCCCAAGCTTCACACGCTCCAGTTTCCACCCCAGGGCTCTGTGGGCAGTGACCAGGGGTGGCCAGCCTTCCCCCTCTGCCCCCCCGGCCTGGGACCCACGTGCGGCCAGAGCCTTAGCCAGCAACCCACGAGTTGGCTGGA
>JAAGNO010003310.1:228621-257765 GCA_033439905.1 Ceryle rudis | reverse complement strand
CAGCGCCCGGACCCACCGGCTACTAAGCGCCGGGGATTCCCCGCCGCCGCGGCGCGGCCTCCGGCCCCCTCCGTGTGTCTGTTGTGTCCCCCGGACCCAGTCCCCCTGCCCGCGGCCGCCACCCCAGCGAAGGAGCCGCTTGGTTGGTTAGGGGTTTTGTTGTTGACGTTCTGCTCGTTTTCAGCCCACCGCGGTCCTCTCCACGAGGGTGAGCGGGTGGCCGGGGTCTGCCGCAGAGCCCCCAGCGGCACCTGCTCGCCGCTCCCGGTGCGGCCCCGCAGGAGAGCGGGCCCGCACCTCCCCGGCTCGGCTCTGTTGTAAAAAAGCCCGGCGAGTTCCCCAACTTACTGTTTTCCGAGGAGTCACGGGTGACAGCAAATCCGCTCGGCGGAGGGCGGCAGCTCGGCGGGGCAGGGGGCTGCAGCCCCCGGCTCCTCGCCCTCCCAGCCCCGCGGGGTTGGGGAAGGCAGGCGGGCTGCGCTCCTCGTCTGCAAAGCCCTCGGCAGATCTTCCACGTCCTACTCGGCTTGCGGAGGGAAATCCAGCTCCGCTGCCGGCCGCAGCCCTCCTGTCTCGGCGGTCAGCATGCAGCGAGCCGCCTGCCCCTCGCCCACTCCCCCGCGGAGCCAGACCCCGCTGTGCCCGCGGGGTGCCCGGGCACGAACCGCTCTCCTCTGGCCGCGAGTCTCTCGGTCTGGAGGTGACGGGAAACAAATCAAGCCCTTTCTGCAAGCGGTTTATATCTCGATCTAGCGTAAAGCCAGCTGCAGGCTGCTGCAGGCACCGGGGAGCAGGATCAGGCAGCGCCGGGCTTCACTCGCGGAGAAGGTCTCCAAGAAGACGCGGGGAACGCGAGGCTCCTGCTCAGGTTGTTATTTCCCTTCTCCGACACGGGAGCAGTCCCGGGAGATCCCTCCACGCTGAGCTGGGTTGGGGGGGAGGGAGCGGCGAGTGCACGGCAGCGGTCCCGGGTCCGGCGCTCGGCTTCACCGCATGGTCCTTGCCGAAAGTCCCTTCTGGCAAAGTGCAACCACAGCCCCTAGTGCGAGAGATTTTGGGGTTTGTTTCGGGTCTTTTAGAAAGAAATCACGAAGAGGCACTTGCTTTCCAGGCGCACCTCAGCAAGTTGCAAGCGAAGCTGTAGGCAAAGCGTAATGGCTCTGCGAGCTCTCTGCAAATTGCCATGTGCTTGCTGTTGCTGTTGGAGGGCTGATTGACAGGCTCGGAGCGCGGTCTGCACGTCAGGCAGAAAACAGCAATATAAGCAGCCCTGGACACAAAAATCTTGCACCCAAGCCTCCGGAGCCTCCTCGGTATTTCGAGAAGATCAAACAGGGCTCCGGTACGCAGGCGAGATCCCCGCGTGAGGCAAGGCGGACAATCGCCGACCTGCAAGTTTTCTAATTACCAGCAAATCGCGCCTGGGTTAACGCCGCTCGCTCGGGAAGCCGAGAGCGCTCTTCTCTCCTGCCCGCACCGCAGCCAAGGCGGTCGGTCCCTCGCAGACCACACGCCAAAACTCCCGGCGTGCGGCGGAAAGGAGCGAGAAGCAGGAACGGCAGCTCACCCGCACCTCCCCGGCTCCACCGACCACCCCTTAAAAACTCTGCACCCTCCCCTCCGGCTGCGGGAACGCGCCCGCACCTGATCCAGCTAGAGCAGAAGGGAAGGAAGCGGGGGGTGGGGGGGGGAAGAAGCGGCGAGCACCTCCCCTGCTTACCTAAGGCCGCAGCGAACGCCTGCTTTCCGAAGCACATTGGAGGCCCCCGGCGCGGAGTCCAGCCCGGGCAGTGTAGGCAGCCGCTACCGTTCCCGCCGCGCCCGCTCCGCGCTGTCCCGCCGCCGTTCCGGAGTGACTCCGGCCGCGCCCCGCCGCCTTTCAGCCGCGCAGCCCCCGCCCGCCGCTCCGGGGGCCGCGCCCCCGTGATGTCAATGTGTCACTCCGCGGGCACCCTCGAAATCCCGGAATGGATTCGGTTGGTGGGGTGGTTTGGTTTTGTTTTCCCCGGAGCCGATTTACTGAACAGGTCACGGCCGATCACGCCGGGACCGGTTCCGCCGGGCCGAGCGCCGCCGCGGTCTCCGCGGAACTGGGGGCGGAACCGGCCCCGGCGTGGAGCGGCCGCCTCCCTGAGCCGAGCCCCCGCTGCTCCGGCCGGCAGAGGGAGCGCGGAGGAGACCCGGGCCTCGGCGGCTTGCGGAGCTCGGAGGTGTCCCCAACAGGCGCTGTCCCCGTATCTGAACGGGAGCTGCAGGTGAAGGCGCCAGTGGAATGAAGGAGGTTATTCCTAGGCGAGAGTTGACAGAATCATAGGCTCGTTTTAGGCTGGAAAAGACCTTTAAGATGATGGAGTCCGATCTAAGGTCAAGTCCAACCGTTAACCCAGCACTGCCAAGTCCACCACTAAACCATGTCCCCCAACACCACATCTCCGCAGTTTTGAAACCCCTCATGGATGGAGACTCCAACCCTTCCCTGGGCAGCCTGTTCCAGGACTTGACAACTCTTTTGGGGAAGAAGTTCTTTCTTAATATCCAAACTAAGCCTCCCGTGGTGCAACTTCAGGCAGTTTTCTCTTGTCCTATCGCTTGCACACAGGAGAAGATACCAACATCCACCTCTCTATAACTCCTGTCAGGGACTTGTAGAGAGCAAGAAGGTCTCCACTGAGCCTCCTTTTCTCCAGGCTAAACAACCCCAGCTCCCTCAGCTGCTCCTCACAAGACTTGTTCTCTAGACCCTTCCCCAGCTTTGTTGCCCTTCTCTGAACACTCTCCAGCACCTCAACATCCTTCTTGTAGTGAGGGGCCCAAAACCGAACCCAGTATTCAAGGTGTGGCCTCACTAGTGCCAAGCACCAGGGGACAGTTGCTTCCCTAATCCTGCTGGCCACAACTATTTCTGATAACAGGCCAGGATGCTGTTGGCTGCCTTGGCCACCTGGGCACACTGCTGGCTCAAATTATTCAGCCATCTGTCAACCAGAACTCCTAGGTCCTTTTCCACGGGGCAGCTTCCCAGCCACACTTTCCCAAGCCTGTAACGTTGCAGGGGTTTGTGATCCAAGTGCAAGATTGGCACTTGGCCATGTTAAACCTCATGCAATTGTCCTCAGCCCATTGATCCAGCCTGTCCAAATCCCACTTGTAATGCTTCCGTAAGATGGGAAATGGCTCTTCTTACTGTTTTACAGAAGCACCAAAAGAATATACAGTTGACCCTGTTGTCTTTCCCTACCACCTTTCCAGCCCAGAGTCTGCAAGGTCCTATCTAAAGTTCATGGCTACATTTCTGCCATGGTGCCGAAGAGATCACAGTGATGCCTTCAAAGCCATTACTTTTATGGCCAAATATGATCTTTGTTTTTTTGTTTAGTTTATTTGTTTTTGAATGACTACAGTGTTTTAAAAGGCATCTGAAAGAACATGGAAAAATGATGTAAAAAGAATACAAAATTCTGAGAATCATTTCGCAACATGCAATATATCGGAGCAGTTGAGACTTCTAGTGCTTGGCTAGACATCGCTGTAGTCTCGTGTTTATCTAAAACGTTCTGACTGCCTTTTTACAATTTCTTTCTCAAAAATCATGTTCTTCCACCTTTTGCCCCAAAGAAAATGTATTAAGAATATATGGAGCTGCTTTAGCAGGAACCTTCATCCAAACACAAATAATCCCTATGAACAGGACCATACTGGTACAAAGGTGACACAGTGCGTCCACTCAGATCACACTTACAGATGTAGTGCAATTATTTTTCATTAAACTTCACTAGGCTTGTAAAGAAAATACCCAAAATACCTTTTTTGTTGTTTTTAATTATTATTTCCATCATTATACAAACACTTCAACTATGTATTTCTCTATGAAATAAAATCTTTATGCATTAAAGGTCATATACTAAATATCACTAATGCTTCTAAGTTTGTAATTAACAGACTGCTGATACAGACAAACTAGAAATACACTTTTCCAATTACAGAGGCTCAAGTGACAAACAGCAGCATAAAAATCTTAGGTATGGCTATAAAAATATCCCAATCCATCATTAATACTGCTAGGGGAATTAGAAAACACGATTGCTCACCGAAAGCCTCTCAGACATGCTTGTGAGTACAGAGTACCAAACCATTTTCAGTGAGATCTGTTTGAAAACTTTGGAACCTATCACAGTTCAAATTAACAAAACTTCCTACCGAAGAATCACGACGACCATGAAAATGAACAAAAATGACTCCTGCAGAGCAGTGCTTACTGGTGCAAATTTATCTTCTGCTCTATTTTAGATTTCTTTCACAAAACAAGTCTATTTTGAATAAAGATAAGTGAAAAGACAGTATTTATGTAGCTGTGCTACACCTACGGCAGTCCTTGCAGTGGCACCAGCAAGTGGGAGCATTAGAGGCAGCAGCGGGTGAGCTGCAGGTAACAGTGGGTAACGGAGCCCTTTGGGTTTTTGGGTCTATGGCTGCGAATACTCGCGTTTAGAAACCTGTCTGTCTGCTCACAGAAATCTGTATGTATTTTTCCTAGGATATTACTGCAAAAATGTTGCTCAACACCTTTCTTTTTGCATCCCTAAGGCTGAAACGCTGTTAAAAAAAAAAATATCTATGCAGAGAGTAAGAGCTTGATTTTAGAAATACAACGCTGGACTTAAATAGGTCAGTAAAATAACCAAGAACACTGGCAGCAGTTTACTGTCACTTGGCACCTGAATGAAACAAGGGAAAACCCTGCAGCTATGTCAGAAGGTTCTCCACAGACTCAAGCAAACACGCCTGCACATCATGCAAGTCAGCTCGTCAGACTTCTCTTGGAAATGAGAGCAGAGAGAAGATTTTGATAGAAAAAGGAGAGAAAAAATTTTGGAGAGTAAATTGGCAACTTGGAAGAGGACTGACACACCTTATGACTACATCCTGGCACAACCTTAATTTGAAGATTGACACACAGTCAGGAACCCAATGTAACCAAGTTGTTTTCCAGCTCCAAACTGTCATTTAAAGGTGCCTGTCTTTCCCACTGACAACAAGCCAAGAGAGAGACCAGCCCTCTATACCTAAAGTTGATCCTTCTGAAAAAACTCCCCGAATTAGGTTCAAGAGCCTGAACGATGGCTGATAGTCGTGATTCAATCCCCATTTCCGCTGGAGATAATCTCCACCTTCTGCAGTTGTATGCTACTTCTCCCTTGTGCAAGCTTCTGCGTGCCAAAAGGCATGTTGTACAGAATAAAAGCAGAATCCATCATTGGGTTTTGTTTGTTTTTCTTCCTAATCCACACCCAGAAGCAGCTTTCATCTCTAGATCACTTGATTGACCCTTATAGGTAGTGAACTACACCTTTGTAAAGATGAGCTGGATAAACTGTGATCCTCCCACTACCAGTAACACTGCTTCCATGTACTGCTGTATTTCCCCTGAAGCGGCATCTCCTAGCCCCTGTGAAAGCACAGATCCCAGTTAAGAAGGAGGACAGGTTGGATGAGGCTTTGAGCAACCTGGTCTAGTGGAAGGTGCCCCTGCCAATACCAGGGGGTTTGGAACTAGATGACCTTTAAGGTCCCTTCACACCCAAACCATTCTGTGATTCCATGACACATACTCGGTCCCAGACACTGACACTTCACTCCTCCTTCTAAGCCTTGCAAGGTGGCTTAGTCTGGGAAAAGCAAGATGCATGGTATCTATCAGCACAGTATCATTTCAGAGAGAAGAGAAATAGCCTGCACTTGAAGCATCTGATATTTACTGTTCCTGTCACTCATCTTCTGTGGTGATAACTATCTTGAACCCATATGGCTTTGAGGAAACGCAGCAAGAGAAAGTGTTTACCTTTACGCACGTTATTTGTCAGTTAATAACCAATCTTCACAGCTGTAACAACATTTCTGAAGTTATGGAGGAATTCAAAAGCAATTAAAAAACCCACACTTTGGCATTTATAATGAAATTATATACCAAACTGTTGCGCCAGTCTTACCTGTAGAATGTGTAAGTCCTGTATTTCCCCCACCAGCTGTGCAGTGATAACCTTGCAGAGGTGGGTGTTGGGAGAAACAACTGGAACCTGTAGTTCCCCAGAGCTTTGCGTGCCAGCAACCTGGACGTTGTGCTAGGTGGAACTTTGCAAGTGTTGGTGTTTGGAGCAGAGTGCCCAGAGAGCCTCAGAAACTCAGTGCAAGAAAACAATGTGCGCTTGTTGGGATAAGACTAGCGTAACTGATTTTTTAGCACTTACACTAGTAGGCCTATACATAGTAAAAAAACCCCAAATAACAAACCAACAAAACCCTACAATAGCTATTAAGAGCTGGTAGTGCTTGGTTAATGGTTGGACTTGATGATCTTGAAGGTCTCTTCCAACCGGAATGCTTCTATGATTCTAAACATTGCTGTAAGAATAAGCATTGTGGATAGTTTCTTATGAGCTCACTGAAAATCTTGGTAGTCCTGGCTTAAGCTGGTTGGTACATGAGATCAAACTCTTCTGAAGAGCTGCAGTACAAACCATAGGTGCTGTGGTGAAGGCATACCCTGAAAGGTAGAGTGAATCATTTCAGGGTGAGGAAGAGAAAGTGAAGGATGACGTAAGGTCGCATTTCCAATCACGCTTTCTGCTAGACAGGTTGACCTTTATCTGAGATCAAAGGCACCATTAGCTGGGGATTTCTTCAGCTTCTGTGCAAGGACTATTCTTAAAGGTCTCTGAAGAAGCACAGCCATGTGAAGCTGCTCCTTGCCATCACCACACAGGCTGGAGGTAGGCACACAGGAAATCCTCCGTCACAAACACAATCTTGAGTTTTCTCTTTAGAAGATAACATCAGTTTTTCTTAGAGGCAGAAGAGATAGTAAAAGGCAGCAGCCAGGAAAACCTCTGAGAACAAAGGGATGAACCTTGACATGAACCTGCATTGTGAATGTTTGAACATTGAATCAAACTACCAAGGAAATGCTGCAGAGCTATATATTTGGTCCGTGACCAAATTCAGCACAAATTAAAAAGAAAGAAAACACAAAGGTTTGTGCAATAAGCCGAGAGTCTGAGAACGTGCTTCACTTCACCACCTCCCACACCATATTGGAGGAACCGGTGTTCTCCTTGGGTATTTCTCCCAAGCCCAACAAGCAGCAGGAGATAGAGGGTTCGGTGGTCAGGTCAGTGATAGACACGAGCTATTTCTGAATCACTGACAGATCAGTTTGGTAAACAGGGATTAGTGAGAAACACTGGAGGGGCTGCACCTTAGGTAGAATCTATATGATGATTTTTTAGCCTTCCCAAATGGTAGTTTTAATGGTATCTTGCTTTTGCTGTGAAGAATAGCAAAGGAACTTTTGCTGTCAAGAATGACATTGAAGTCAAATAGCACTGAAGAAAAGCTGTAGGAAAAACAACGCACCAGTAAAGGCACCTAATAAGAGGTAAAACTTTACTCTCCTAAGTGCAGGCCACAACACTTCATTTTCCACTACTCACTTGCTGTGTAAGTGACTGGTACATTTACATGTCTCCTTCAGATATCCACAGTGCCTTGTTTTCTGATCAAGGTTATTTCTTCCTCAGAGAACTGTCTCTGCAGACTTCACGTTTAGCTGCTGTGCTAATTGTCTGTGCTCATGCAAGATACTCTGCTAAGGTACTGAGGGGGTCTTCATTACTTTCTACTCACTTATAACTCTTTTAGCAAATTAGCTAATGTTTCTTCATCTGCCTGTATGAAGACCTTTGTGGAAAAGGAGAATTATCATTATTGCTTAATACAGTAATAAATTATTCACAACTATTGTAATTTACATAACCTGCGACTCACTGTCTCCTGTCTTAGCATTAAGCTGCCTTTTTCTATCCATTGAGATGTGATTCCTTGCACAGAAATTAAAATAAGCTCTGTTCCTTATTAGTGTTCACCAATAGGAGTATTCCTGTGTTAACTACACTATTACATATATGTCTTATAGTTTTAATATCACTAAGGATATGGAAAGAAGGGTCTAAGAACCTGAAAGGAGGGATAACTGTTAAAAGCTCTACTTTCTTTCTTGTAATTTTGGATTCTGCACATTTAAAAATCATAGAATCATAGAATGGTCTGGATTGGAAGGGACCTCAAAGAACAACTTGTTCCAATCCCCTTGCCATGTGCAAGGACACCTTCCACTAGACCAGGTTGCTCAAAGCCCTGTCCAACCCAGCGTTGAACACTTCCACGGGTGGGGCATCCACAGCTTCCCTGGGCAATCTGAATCCAGTGCCTCACCACCCTCACAGCAAAAAATTTCTTAGTCCTGACTCTCTGAGAGCAAACAAACACAGCGGACTGCAAAAAGACTCATCGCTACAAAGCCACATTATAAAAGTATTAGTTAAGAGAATTATTGTTTGGCTATCTCCTTCAACTTACCTCATATTTGAGGGCCTGGTATCTCACTGAATGCTCAATGTTTTTTATTAAGCTTTTACCAGGTGAAAATTTCCTCCACACATGAGATCAAAGGGCTGAGCAAAGCCCAGCTCCCCAGAGGAAGCCGGGTGCTGGAGCCCTTGAACACAACAGCCCGCTGCTCTGGCAGAGGGCACAAAACACGAACACGCTCAGTGGAGCAGTTCTCACTTCTCCCCTTCAAGACAGATCATTCCAACATATTTTTAAAAGGTGCTGGATTCCTGTATTATGCCGTCAAATCCCAGTCTTCCCAGTTGTATTCTGCTGCATTTTTAGCATGTGCAACAGAAATAAGAAAACCTCAACATTCATGTGAAGACAATACTGATTCAGCAGGTGCAGGAAACCTGGTTGATAGAATTTCTGGAACTATAGGAGTTTAGGTACATTCTGATTTTTTTAAAGGCCAGTAAGCCCGTTTTTCTATTTCTCTCTCTTTTTAGGTAACAAACAGGTAAAGCTACAAAGATTCTCCTGGTGGGATCAAGCATTGTTGATCTAGCTGTGTAAGTATGTGCTGAGAGCTGAGTGAAAGGAGGTGGCTCTTTTAATTATAGCTGATGAAAAACTAGCCAGAGGAAATCCACCATGATGGAATAATAGCATTTAGCTTCGAAACCAACTGAGGAACAAGCCTTTCCCATTTCTGTTTGAGAACTGGCCACTCCCCAGGTGGGGACTGGATTATCAGAGGAAGGGGTAAAGCTTGCTGCTAATTTAAATACATGGCTCTCTGTATGTTTTTATTATCTAACCTTGGGTATTGGTACACCTCTAGGAATGCCTACTATTTATCAGGTTGTGCAATCCGTCACTGTCAGCTGAAGGAGGTCTCAGGAGCAGCGTTTCTAATTTGATTTGAAAATATACATGGAAACCTGAGACTGCTTTTAGCAAGAATGATGAGGTTGGCCTAATGAACACAATCTCCTTTGTCGTTCTCGAGAACAGTGTGTCAACAACTAAGTTTAGGTTCCCCCCACAGCCGTAACAGCTTCTGTAGAGAAGCAGTAACTCAATGTCTACGCCACGTTCTTGGTTCTGCTTTACCAATTGAGAGGCATTTCAATGAGATTTTAACAGACAACCTTTGATTCCCTGGAATGCAAACAGGGAGGAAGTTTCTCTGTGAATCCTTTGAAAAGAAGTTTGTACCAAGCAATTATTTTTTTCACATAAACTTCTTCCCCTGAGCCTTAATACAGGTGTATGATACCAAACGATGTTTAGGAAAGTGCATACCTAGAGACCCAGATCTCAAATAGCCAGGGCATTGTCATTGCTTTTGGACTATGAATTGGCTACAGGAAAATGAACATGCCACAGAATGTCTCTGTGGCAGAGCCTCATGTATTTCTGGCCGCAGCATCAGCCATTTTAACACAGAAGTATTTAAAGATTTTGGCTTCTTGTGGGGAAAAAAAAAACAACCAAAAACAAATGAACCAACCTCACACCTTTCTTTTACTCTTTTGTGGTTAAAAAGACGTGGAAAAGATCTCTCACCACAACTGTACAAGAGCACAGCAGCACCACTGGTAGTTTGCTGCATCCCAGTAAGAGAAAGATACTGAAATTAAAGGCAAAATTATATTGTAAGTGAAGTAGCTGTCATTGCCAGGCTGGACTTCAGCTCTGTAGAGGGCAAGTATCAAAACCATCGATCTATTAAAACTTAAACCCCATTCTGTTCTTAGAGCAAACTAATACTACTTTTCTCATTTTTCTCCCAATGCCCCATCTCCAGAAAATCTCGATGGAAGTCTATGATATTCTTACGCAGGTAAGATACAGTTTTCAGTATGTTGCTACCTTATTCTGAATTTTTGCTGAAGGTATTGTACAACACTGCTCACATTTCATCACACAAACAGTGTAAAACATGGGAAGTAAATGAGAAACAACATCTTTGGAGCTGGATTGATGTCAAGAATTACTTCTCAAAACCTTTTGCTGTTGTTGTTTTGTTTTTTTTCTTTTTTAAACTTGCCGCATGAAAAAATAAACCAAACCAACCAACCAAACAAACAAAACCAAAACAACAAAACTGAGTAATCTCTAATTACTCCTGTAGACTCATTAGCTCCTGTAAACTTCATTTTCCAGGGTGCCAGTTGCTTTAAATTAAAAGTGCTCAGTACTTTTCAGGAAGACACATTAAAAATCATTTGCTCAGAGTTCTTTCTGAGGCAGGAAGGGAGAATTCCTGTCGTCTCACCTTCCTGGGCAGCTCTTGAAACACTGTCTTTTTTATTTAGCAGTGTTATTGAAACATACCACCCTAGCACTAAAAGCTACCTAGATGTCAAGTCAATTCTATAGCAATTATCAACTTCCATCAGAATAAATTACTGATATCACCTTATACATACTGGTCATGGCAGTTTTGAGTATAAAAGATAACTACTGAAAGGTTGCTGCAGTAAGTTGAAGCTTTTATAAAACCCCAGATGAACTCAAAATTAGAACTCCTACGAAATAGTTTCTTACTGAAACATGGGAAATATTTGATATTTAAAATAACACTAAAATTTAAGCCTGCCACTGAAACAGCTAATAGATCTGAGTATTCAGCTCTCTCATACCCACATGAATTGTCAAAAGTGCCAAGAGTCAAAAGTGCAGATTTTTTTTCTGATTAAAAGGAACACATTGGTTTTCATCATAAAGGCTTTTCCATCATGACAAGAGATATCCTCCCCTGCCCTAAAGAAAAGAGAGGTAGAAAGGAAGAACCATGTCAGGAAAACCAAACAAGTTACTTGTTACGTGGAGAGCAAACTCAGAAGGAACGTAGAAGATGGCACATCTGTGAGCAAAACTGAAAGATGAGGTAGATACGTCACCAAGGAGACACTGAGAAGGTCACAGACAGCCAGGAACCATGGAAATATTTGAAGTGGAGGTGGAGGTTAAATGACTGAGCTTACTTGTTAAAAACAACTTACTCTGAGGAAAGGAAAAGAAAAGAAAGAAAAAAAAAAAAAAGATACTGGAGTTCCCAGTGTTGCAGACTTTACTAACATGAAATGCATTTTTAATCTTGGTAATAAAGTTGCGTAGATTCGTGAAAAGTAACATACATGGACACCAGCTGAGCTGTTTAAAGCCTGCTGACACTGCTCAGAGCCACATGGAGCCAGCTCCCTTGAGTTTTGAAGCTGGCAGCAACACAAGGCAAGACCCACGGCTTAGGAAACTCTATTAACACTCAGTGCTACCCTCACCAGGCCTTTGTTTCATCTAGCTCCCAGTTGACTTCCTGACAAAGATCATTACCAAAAAGCAAACTTCTGAGGAAAACAAAAGCAAGGCCTTCATGAAGTACTTTGCAGTTACAAGCAGGGGCCAATTCTTACAACATTTAACACGCACTCATCGTTTTCAGTGGAAGCTGGATTGTGGCCTATTTTGCAAAACCAAGTGCAACGTAACTTTCTGCGGTATGCTTTTTCACAATTTACTTTCCCTGAGGAGAACTTCTTATCTTTATCAGAAGAATGGTCTGGCCATAAGCAAATGAAAGCAGAAAAGTCAAATCCCAGTCTCCTCATCCTGTTCTCTTATCGCACAGATATCCCACAGAGTTCACCAGAAATGATGCCCCAGTAAAAGCTTATGAACATTACTGTATTACATGCTCTTTTGATGAAACATGTCGTGTTCCAAATCCCATCCGCATCATCAGCATTTTCAGCACTACTTGCTGCTCTGCTGAGCTGTGTTGAGGAGAACAATCCTTTCTGTCAGGGAATGGGAAAGAAGCAGCACGTCAACACCAGATGAGAAAGGTGGAAAGGACAGAACAAAAGATGATGAAAGCTCAGCAGGAGGGGTAGATCGATACAGTTGGACTTGTCTTTGTGCTGAGAGCTTCTCCCATATTTCACAGAAGGATGGCAAGCACCTTCCCCCTATGTATCTAGACACCGTGCTTCAAACCACTTTGCAAGTTATTCTCAGAGGAGAGATAAGTGAATATCATCCACATATATGACAGGCAGTGACTCAGCTCCTGGAAAAGAAATAGCTCTGTGGTATGGTCCATGTCCTGTGTTATTAGCAGTCATCAAATTAATTGCTATACCTGTAAGCAGCAGAGCAAACATAAACTGATAGGTACTGTCTGGTGGATGACAGGGCCATAAACAACACACTAGACTTTCCCATAGCAGCATCCATCTGAGAGAAGCAAGACTATTTTTTACCATAGCATCTCAAAGCAGCGATTACTTATGAGTTTAGTACACCTTTCAGACTGCCACTTGATGTCAACAGCAAAGTGGGATTGCGCTGGGAAGCCCACCCCTGGGAAAAGGTGCCGGGAAGAGATGGGGGGGTGGTTTGTGGAAGTACCTGCCCAGGAGCAAACCTCCCTCCATTCCTGCTCCGAGTGCTCCATCACAGAGACTTTGGTCAGCCTACATCCTGTTCCAACTTCTCCTTTCACCGTTTCCCCGCCCAACTTCATACAAATTCTTATAAAGGTTATGTACAGACTTGTACAAAATGGAGACTGACACTCACTCTTGGAGGATTTCCCAGAGCAAGTTTAACAGAGATTATATAACATGTTAAATCAGTGTTGGTTTGGGGTTTTTTTGTTCTTTTTGTGTGTGTGTGTGTGCGTTTTGTTTTTGTTTTGGGGGGTTTTTTTTGATTGTTTTTAATATATATGTTATTATACTACTAGTTTACTCTTCCTATCTTAACCCTCCAGACACCCTTTCAAATAGTTGTGTTTTGCAGAGATTAAAAACCTGAGGTTATTACACACATTCTCTTTCCAGCCCTTTCATAAAGACAGGACAAGTGTGTTACAACTGGAGGGTCTCAGCAAGTTGTAGCAACCATTACCTTCCTTCCACACACACTACCATCAAAGCCACAAGGGGGGATCCTGCCTTTAAGTGATGTAACAGCAGAACTATAGACCTGGCACAGAACTTTACTACTATACTATTCTGTTCTTTGATCAGAGATCTAAAAGTATCTTGCAAAAAAGAGGGAGAGAGAAGGTCTCATGGGGGAAAAATGACTTCCAAAGGTGTCCCAAGAAGAGCCAACTAGGATAGTAGTTTAACTTTCTTGACTTCACCTGAAAACAGAACGGCTATTTCTAGATGTGGAGAAAGTAGCCTGGGTAAAAAAAACAACCAAACAACAACAAACCCAAACCTTTCATTTAAAACCAGCCTCAGTTTCAGAGAAAGAAAAC
Organism: Ceryle rudis; assembly: GCA_033439905.1. Classification (NCBI taxonomy): domain Eukaryota; kingdom Metazoa; phylum Chordata; class Aves; order Coraciiformes; family Cerylidae; genus Ceryle; species Ceryle rudis. Next base: position 244,093 of record JAAGNO010003310.1, on the reverse strand, counting down.
ATGCCCTACATGGCTATTCGATTTTATCCATAAAAGAATGATTTTAGCATCCCGGGTGATTGGGAAGTATAGTACAAATATCAGGAGCTTAGGATGTCAGCAGGAACATAACTTTAGATATATTTCATGCATATAGATGTATTTTAGCTCATGACAGCCCCAAAACCTGAGGAAGGAAATAACCAGAAAGCTGAAAACCAGACAGTTCAAGATGAAGAGGGGTGGTGGCAAGAGCTGGAGGGAGGACGGGCAGGACAGACACAAGGCTTGCACAAAGCAGTGAGCACTTGGAGGTATTTGTGAAGGAGCAATGATCAAAGACTTGGACATCATGCTGTTGTTCTGCCGTGATTGCTCTTCACTGCAGTAGAGTTGCTGCAGCTCTTGGGTAACTAACTGCAGCAGGCTGAGTTTTTAGAAAAAAAAAATTTTTTTTTTTTTCTTTTTTGGCCTGTGAGGCTTTCCTCCTGCCCTGTGAGGACCCATTGGTGTGTGTATCTATCTATATAGCCATCTAGCGACCACTGAATGGAGCTACTACAAAAATAACTAGAGTTGCTTCAGTGCATGGCAAGGTGCCTAGAAAGAGAAGTGAGCTTGAAAACACTTTTCTCACACTTCCAAGCACTACAGGCTCCTTATTCGCTTCAAAGCAGTGTTCAAAACCTGACAGTCCTGGTCTGCACGGCTTTGTCTCAGCTTCTTCCACTTCTTCTGCAGTGTTTCCCCTCAAAGCAACAGGATATATCCATCTTAAAATTATAGGGCACTCATAATATCAAAGATACTATTCCCCAGAAATCAGGCTAAGCGCAAGCCTAGCAGAACTGACTTCAGGATATAAAGCACATCTTTATGCAAAACTCTCTCCAATATGCTCTTCCAAATAAGCACTTCTGAAAACACACCCAAAGCAAATAGTCAGCCATGCTGTTTTCTGAAGGAACTACCAGACAAAACCCACTTGGTTTTGTTGAACATTCTTAACTTTCATACATTTCCATTTTAGATGCCATGATAATAGGCACCTGAACCGACAAAGAATTTTCTTTTAATTTAATCTACAGTTATCTCTTTTACAGGGTTAGGGCTTTTATTTTTTTTTTATTTTGTATTGTAAATCTTGAGGACTTTAAAACAAACAAACAAACAAAAAGCCTAAGTGCTGCTAACAATCCTCTCCTCCAGCTGATGCTCAGCATGAGGCTGATTTTGTCATCACACAGTGCAAGCTTCTTCGTGGGTGAACTCTTGGGCCAACATAGTGACTATTTCAAATGAATTTGAGATTACGTCCCTACCAGGGCATTCGCTACATTGCTGACAGGGGCAGAAAAAGGGAGGATTATAACAGCAAATGGCCTAAAGCTTGTTTGGGCAGTGTAGTAGGGCTTACCATCAGTGATGGCTGCCAAAATCATCCAGGGCACTGCCTTGGTTTCTCTTGAAGTCATTTGGGCTTAGTGCAGCACACAGAACATCAGTTCCGGGGTGCTGTTCTTCCCAGAGCTCTGCTCCTGCCCTGCCTCTGGAGACAGCCCTGTGCAGCACAGCTGCTCTCACTCCAGCCAGGGTAGGGCCGCACCAAGGGTTTTTAAAAGCGCTGTTCTGGGACCCTACTCTCGTGCAAAGCAGAAAGGATGGCATGGCATGACATCACCTCTCCCCCCAGTGCTTCTCCTGTCTTGTGCAGCTTCCTCCACAAAACTCACGTCACCTTCTCAGAATGTCCTTTTTCAAAAGCCACGCACCTTCTACCAGGTCCTCTCAGGAGATAACAGAGCAAAGTTACATGAAAACCAGTAGTGAGGTCTGTTGAAGGTACAAGATCCTTTTCATGGCTACAAATGCTTCTAAAAAAATAAAACCTCTTAGAGTTTGTTATTGTTGCCACGGGTTTTCCTCCTCCATCTCGTAGTTTTTTTGGTAGTTTAAACAATGACCAGACTTAGGAGTAAACTTTCCACACACACTTGCTACTTACTTCTCTTCCTTCCCCCTTTTTTAATCTGTACTATTCCTACTTTTCCTCCTCTTCTCATTGAGAAAAAGGGCAAAATTCTGCCCCTCCCTCTTGATGCCACTACTTGATAATTCAGAAAAATACTAAGTACTGAAACATTCAGAAGAAGAGAAGCTATGTTTTTCTTCTAAAGTTTTTGCAACTGTGCTGAACCCTGCCAATGGTAAGATAATGACACATTTACAGGGTGAAAAAAATATGTATAAAAGCTCTCTGCAAGCCGTGGGGCTTGCCGCATTTCAAGAGCTGTTGCTCCAAAGATTTCAGAGAGGTCTCACCTCCATGTGCAGCACTATGTGCTGTCCTGCTGCAACCCTTATCTTTCCCGGTCAACAAAGCCCATTTTTGAGGGGAGAGAGAACATAGGAGAATTTCTTTTCTAAAGAAAAGAAAGCAACTGTAAGGGTGATCTTCCTGCTGCATGGGAAACAGCGAGACCAAGGTAGAAGCTAGGGCAGGTCTAGGAGAATTTAGTCTTTGATGTTAAAAAAAAAACCCAACCAAAACCCAAAGAAAGTATGAATCATGACTGCCACTTTATGTACACCTTAAGTGTCTGAAAGGGTTAAGCTCTAGAAACACATCTGCTAATCTAGTGCTGATGGGGTTAACAAGATCAAAGCCAGAGTCCCCTTTGTGCTTAGCAATGAAACACTTCCTATCATAGGGCCAGGGTGACAGTAGCCCTCCCTCAGCTCCCCAGCACACCAAAATCAGCATCAAAATAACACGAATCAGCCCCCACTCTGATTATAATCAGTATTCCTACCTTCTGTCTCCTTCCAACTCCAGCAACCCCCTCCTTTCCACATTAAAATCGCCAGCGCTTCATTTCAGGGTTATCTTCCTCATTCACTTGTTTATTTTCAAACGTTTTCTATATCTGTCTCCTCTCCCACTCTCCCCTCACCATCGTTAGTCCGTGAGGGCTTCACAGGCTCCGATGCAGGCTCTTACCTTCTCACCCAGCAGAAAAAGTGATCCCAAATTTCAGATCCCCAAGAGTCAAGCAGGTAAAGAACAGCTCTCCCACCATCTTCTTTTAAGTCTCTCTGGCAAGTGCAGGAAGGGGCCTAACAAAGCTGTATGCAGCCAATTGTGTTATCAAGGCACTTGGCACTACCAGCTGATCCTCGATTACTATTCATCCCTCCGGAAAATAAAACACCCTTTTGTAGTAAAAGTGTAACCGGTCACTATGATGCATTGCATATTAACAAAAGCAGCTTTTGACCAAAATTACAGATGATGAAAGCCTGGAAGTGGAATCAAACCAAGGTAACCGATTGTTTCTATACTTCTCAGATAGAAAGCAGAGAGTTTAAGTAAGATTTTCACAGTGCTGAGAAGAAACTGCTGGGCAAGTGATGTCACGTGTGTCCATAAAATGGTAGTGACTTAAGTGAAACAAATTTTAAGGGTAACATTTGCTGTGGTAGTGACCTTTCTGGTGTAGCATCCTCTGTAACGGGGTCTCGTTAACATGTTGGTGCTTTTCTGGAAATCCACACAGAAGTTTTCAACACTTTCTTGTATTTTCCTTTTTTTTTTTTTTTTTTTTTTTAAACGTGAGTACTGCTTTTTAAAGAGCGCGGCTATCTGAACAGCAAGCTTTACACTAGGTAGAAAGGTAGAATTTGCTGGCTTGGTGGAATAATCCCTACTTAGGTGGTGAGGAAACATTCCAGAATATTAAAGGATTTGTTTGTTTGCTAATCTACTTAAGCACCCATAGGCCTTAACACCCACAACTTGTGTGCTTTAGAGATCTTTGATGTCCATGGCCACTCTCCCTGCCCATGGCCCTGCACTAAAGCTGCAGGTCTAGACTGGAGGCAAGCTGACTACTGGGACACTCACCTGAAAAGAGCTGTAGGGCCCCCCAAATCCCCCTCCATGCTCCTCCCAAGCAGCACCTGTCTGTAGGTAGCTGCAGCAGCACCGGCCAGTCGCTCTGCTACTTGCACCTTGCACTTCTGCAGCAAACCCAGCCAATTCTCTGTTAAGACAGCTATCCAAGCACCATGAAAACACCTCGCATGTAATGCAAATGAGGCTGTATGGACGCATTTCACACCCTCAGTTTGGGGAAAACTCGCTGACAGAGAAGGGGGGTAGCTTTAAACAGCATTAAGCAGAGCAGGCTTGATGCAAGCAGCCATCCCTGTGTGAAATTTGAAGCTCTTGCCAGCAGTGTGGAGGAAAAGACATGACCTCATTATTCCACAGCCCAGATAATCTGTTCCTGGATAAAGTGAGAGCTGACAAGTGTTTCACCTTGAAGGTTATCAAAGCCCTTTCCACACTCCACTCTTTTGGAGCCATTTACTTTACAAAACAGGGATGTGAAAACTCCTCTGTGTTAGTAATGGAGATAAAAAAATGGGGGGGGGGGGGGAGGGGTGGTTAAGAGCACACTGCCCATGCCACACAGACAGAGGTATTGAAAGGAAGAGAACTATGGCATTTCTAGAACCATTTATGCAAACAGGAGATATTTGCACAAGTTGATAAAATATTTTTCTCAGTATTTTGAGTTACTGCTCTCAATTCCTTCCATCCACCTCTCGGCGCTTTCTTTAGGTAAGTGTCTAGGGGCCCCTCTTGGCATCAGCTACCCCTCCAGCACCTCCAGAAAGGTAGTTCAGCTCTTAGCTGGGATAAATCACTGTCTGGACCATCTTCTAGTGTCTTTCCAATGACTGCCAAGGGAGCTGAGCACAATTCTGCTCCCCTAATCTTTTAGTTAGATGGATCCAAGCTTTATTGCCAAAGGTTTTACACAGGCACATGCAGTCAATACGCTAGACTCAAATTTTGTTGGAAGGACCCGAAATCTTTTTGAGCAATGGCTGCACACTAGTTCAAGGGGAAAGAATGTCATCTGGTTGCCATTGCCTTCTCTCGCAACACCTGCGCTCTTGCTGGAGGCCTGCCACGCAACCACGGAGCGGGGCTCTCTCCCCCTCACTGGTCCGGTCCGTGGCGGTCTAGTTAACAGAGAAAACACACATCTCCTTCTCCTATCAGGACTCTGGAGTCGTTGGGTTTAAGTCTGTGGGGAAGAATGACACTATTTAAAATATTTAACGCAGAACACATAAAGCCCTGGAGAAAACGCCTGGCTGAGTTCCTACAGAAAGGATTAATAAATGAACAGGTAGCAGTTGCAGAAAGAGCAGACACAAACCCCAAGATTAAGAATAGGCTTTGGCTGAAATATTTGTCTTCCAGATGTTAACCTGCCATTCAAACCTCACCCAACTACAGTTGTGATTCTGCACCTACTCCCTAGCAAGAGCTCCTTATTAAATTGCATGTGTTAGATCACCTGCAGTATTATCTTTCATGGCAAAGGGGAAAAAAAAATCTGCAAAAGATTTTGAGGTTCATAGTAGATAAAAATTATTGCAACTCACTACAGCCATAACAACAACATTAAATACAAGAGTCACAATGTAAAGCCCGTTTTCCAAAGCAACCCTGTATGGGTTAGCTCCGCATGGATCAGGACCTTAAGACAGAGTCTGGAGCAGCTACAAAAAGCTTTACTGAGGCCATCTGGTTCCTGTGTCCAGTGGCCAATATGCCACTTTGGAGTAGCTGAAATGTACCGATTACCCACCTTCCTTCACCCTGTCTCTCCCTACACGCTGGCTTTGTCAGTGGTGACCAAGCAGTGGGCCTCCCCATCACACAGGTGATGAGCTGGTCAAGGCACAGGGCAGTTCCCAGCAGCACCCAGCTCACACTGCAACCCACGCCCCAGGCCCCTGACTGCATTAGCATGGGAGTAATCCCAAGGCACAGAAGTGTGAAGGGAGCACGTTTATTTTTGTCCCAGCTTTGTGATCACAGGCAGCAAGGCAAGTTCTTTGTGTCTGCTTTTTTACTAATTCTTTCAGGGGCTTTTGCCAAGGTTTTGACAGCGGGTGCCCACCTTGCAGGCACATGTGTGACTCTTCAGCTTCCAAGTACAATGCCTTTTAATTTCCCTTCTAGTTAGCACTAGATATTGAGCTACCACAACCACTGGACATTTGTTTTTCTAGTATTGCTAATACTGTTCCACCCAGACAGTCATGCTTCTGGAGTAAGAAACAACCAGAAGCCGTAAGGGTGAGTGTCCTCCACAGTCCCCCTGATACTGGCCTGTTGCAATACGGAGAGCGCTCTCGTGCCCATGAACTTGTGTCCATCAGTTAACTTCACCTTACTGGGCACTGCAAGGCTTTACAGTTTGGCTTTCTATTTAGCACTCTCCATACCCCATCAGCCCAGAGTTTGATGCCTGCTTCTCAGTGAAACATCATCCCCAGACAGCCTTCCCGCAGCACTAACCAGCGGATGCTCAGTTACAGCAGCATTATGTTTGGCACGTGCCCAGTTTCAGGAGAAGAACCGCACTCTGACATTTAAAATGAGTAAAGAAACTAAAAGGAAAGAGCCAGCATACACAAACCAGAAAAATCAACTTTAAGGACACAGTATTTGAAAGGGCTGACAAGTCTAAATTCAATGTTTTGAAGAAATATCTTTGAAAATTATCTTTATGCTGTCCCCAACGTTCGCCCTCGCACCTGAACTCAGTAAACCTTATGTTCTGTTCTCATTTAGAGGCTGTAGGAAAATTATCCACAATAAACTTCATTCTTTTTCCAGGATTAAGAATTGTGTATCGTACTTGCAGCGAGAATCTGGTTTACGCATTAGGGAGAACATAGGACTGAACTTTTTTTCAAGTGAAGTGAAGACATTTTTGCATTTTGATCATAAATATTCTCCTGGTCATTTTTGGCAAACCTGTCAAAAGGCATTTCATGCCATTTTGCAAGACGTTGTTATTGGAGGAGAAAGTCAGGCTCGGTATTTAAACAAAATGTGCCTGAAACATTGAAAAGCTTATTTAATGTTAGCAATTCTGCAACTCAAGCAATATTTGGGCCAAAATCTGTCTCCAAAAGATAATGGCAGGCAGGAAAAAGACTGTATTTCTCTAGATCGTAAAGAAGTAAGTCTAGGAACCACTTCAGTTAAAAAGAGGATGGGAGAGAGGTGAGCTTCTCAGATGTCTTCTCCTGCGTTCCCTGAGCCTCTATGGTTTTATTAAAATTAAATCTCATGGAAACATCCAAACAACAGTACACGTGATCAACCCAGCAGAAGAGAGAAGGCCTCTGTCTTTGATTGACTCTGAAGCGTAGAGGTGTTCAGGTTTATATGGCCTCACACTGCAAGCAAATTGACTTGGTGCCAAGGCACAATGTGTTCAGTAAAACACGCTGTGAAAAGTTCAGCTCTGAATTAAAAAACACTCATTGAAATGACAGGCTAACAGAAGATACTTTGGAAGTGCTCTGTCCTACAGTGCCCTCATCAGTAAGTTCCAGTGAGAGGCCAAGGGTGCAAAAGTGCTCTCCAGACTGGGTAATGAAAGGATGATGTTGCTTTGACCAAAAAATGCATTTTTGGGTGCTTTGCAGAATTCTGATAAGAGAGTTTCAAAGTGCTAGTCCACGATAAAAGCCATCTGTCTTTAGGAATGAGAAGGGAAATCATCATACCCTTCTTTAAATCTCAGTTTTTCTGTGGTTTGGAATGGAGTAAGGTTTTGAGTGGCATCAGACTAGCTGAGCTTTCCAAAAAGAATATTTGGGAGCAACATAAATCTTCTGGGGACTTTACAAATTTGCCGTAACTTTTTTTTTTTTTTAACAGCATCTTACTTTAAAAAAAAAAAAATCAAGCTCCACAAAGCCAATGATAAAAAGGTGAGTTTCCTGCATTTAAAATCACTTCAGGTATGTACCTATGTCTCAAGAGATTTGGTACCATGTGGATAAACCTGGTGCCATGCAGATGAGAGGATAAATGTTTGCAGGGATGGGGTTTATCCCAAGGCAAAACCAGCAGTCGTGGGCAGCGTTCTTTCCCAATGTCCTAAAATTCAAAGTGCAGCGTTCACTCTGAGGGCAATGGGAGTCCACGTACGGGAAGGGCAGCCAGCTTCTACCTGCCTCTCTCGTAGTTTCTCAGTTCAGATTCACACCGTGGTGCACGTTCCCAAGGAATTAAGCATTTCCCAAGGAATGGCCATCTACTCATCTGGATCAACATGTAGAGTTCTTTTTAGGATACAAAATGACAAACAGAATTCTTTATTGGCAGCGAAAATGATGGTTTCTTTTTCCTCCCTTCGGGAACACACACTGGAGGAAAGTGCCAGGGGGTAATGCTACGGCATTTGATTTTTGGAAACAGCAATTATGTAATGGTTACGATAAACAGTTCGCATCCTGAGCTTCAGGTTGGAGTTACAGAATTTAGAAAAGAAAGATAAAGTAGTTTCAAATGCAGTCTTGATCCCCAAGGCAACTTTTCCAGTTTATAATTTTCTTAATCCTCTCTGCCTGTTGTACTATTAAAGAGTAAAACAATGCAAAGAAGAAAAAACCTCCACATACGTCAGATGACCCAAGTAATCGACCTGCTTTTCCTCATCGTCTAATTCTTTTCAGTGGTAGTAAAATGAAATGCTAATTACAGCAACAAGGGGTTAGAATAAAATAGAAAATTTGTGATTTAAAAATAGCAGATTTCTGTTGAAAAGCCACAATCTGTGTACAGAGAGGAGCTAAGTAAAGAGAGAAAAAACCAATCAAGGCCAAGAGATTACATTTTAAATTTCATATTGATAAGTAAATACAGCAGATATCTCCCTTCAGACAGATATATACAAGTTTCTCATAAAATTATATAAATTCCTAAATAATTATGGCTTTCTCATTAATACATATATAATGACCACAAGAAAGGTCTTCAGAACCATCAATAAACAAATACAAAAAATAATCTTACATAGAACCTGAAATTATATTTCTTGTTTACTCCAACAAGTGAAAACAGGATTTGGCTAAGATTTTGACCTGTAATTCTTCTACTTACCTTCAAAACACCAGGAAAACACAGGATTACCTACTGAAATTCCGGGGTTTGTCACATTTTTTTAAATTTTTTTTGGGTTTTTTTAAGTTTTTGTTAAAGTTTGTATTGGTTTAGCATTACCTTTCCCTCTCTTTTTCACTCCTGAAATAGAAAAGCTCAGTCTTTCTATTCCCGAGCAAAAAAAGCTTTGAGTTTGCTTAATTGAGTTTCATACCGAGTGCAAGAGCAGAGAGCCCAAGGACCTGTCGTCACTTCAACAGGTGATATAACAAAGAAATAAGCCGAAAAGATTTTATCTGACCCTGAGCTATTTTGTGGTCATTTACAAGAGTTTTTGCAAGGAGGTTTTCTTATTCATTAATTAGGATTCATTAGGATTTTAAGTGGCCGGTTTTAATTTACCTATCAACATTCCTATTTATTTTGATGGAAACAACCAGCACCACCAATCGTTCGCTGACACCCAGCAGAGGTTTCAGGTTAGCCAAGGGATGTGTAAAAAGGAGCTGTGTAAGACCAAAGAGGAACGTCCTGCTGTAATTAATGAGGGTTCCTTAGCTTTATCTCGGAAGGCGCTCTGTTCAGCAAGCCTGTTTGGCAGCTTTTCTGGAGGTCATAAATCAAAAGATTCAGAACCATTTTCAGCATTTTTTTGTAGCAAGGCCACTCCCCAGGTCTGCACCTCACTGGGATGGTCCCTGGGATTAAGCTGTGGTTGAGGCTGGAAGAAATGAAGGCAGTAAATGAAAACATTTCCTGCTACTCTCTTCAGGGCCAAGAATCCACCAAAATTCAGAATTTGGTAATTATTTTTTGATACATGGATAGACACTTGGATAAACTGCCTTAACTCAGCAATCTTACTACCTCTAAAATGCAGATTATGCCACTGAAATTGTAAAATATAAAAATTTTGGACGACATCTGTTAGACTCAAAGCTGCCACATGGGCATTTATTATGACGATTCTGCACTTTGGTTAATTTCAGGCACTCCGCTCACGTACAACACAAAATTCTTTGGCTTTTGACAGTTTTACAAAGGAAGTCTGCCATTCACACTGTGAACGGGGGTATGTAGTAATTTGCCTTTCAAAGCGCGTGCAGTCCACTTTGCTGCTGATAATCTGCATAAAACCGGATTAACGAATCGGGAATCCTTGGGGTCACGACGGTCAGCGCGTACCGGAAGTGCCGTTCCATGATGGATTTGGCATCTATGTCTTCCTGAAGGGCTAGAAGGGCTGCTTCTCGACAGACTGCTGCGATCTGCAAAGAAATAATTAAAAAAAAAAATGCCAAAACATAGTGTTATTATTATAAAATATATTACTTGAAAGGAAGAAAGCAAACAGGAATATCGACGTGCTTCACATGCCAGGTACTCACAAGCACAGAGTTTCTCCACCTTTTTTTTTTTAATGTATGAGCCTGTGGATGATTAGGACATCCAAGAAACAGGATATAGCTTGAAACTCACACCACAGTAACGTTACATTTCATATTACCGTACACTGCAAATTAACTCAATAATCGTATTACCTTGTGTTAAACTCCCTGCAACACCTGATAATTTAAAACCCCCAACAACTAGTGATACATTTTTCTGTCCCCAAAGTGCAAGAGCAGATATTCCCAGGCTCTGCGGGCACTTTTCTTTCTCAGCTTTATGTTGGGAAAGAAGTAAAAACAATTAATTCAGAAAGGAAGGCTAGAAGGAGAGGGGTGTATGGAAGGGGAGGAGGGTTAAGGTCTCATACCCCGCAATGTGTTTTTAAGCTCTCTGGACTTCAGACAGCGGAAACAGACTGATGCCAGTGTCACTCTAAAGACACATTACTGTGGTGAAAAGAGCTTGCGGAATGAAAAGAGATATTGTGATTTCCAGTGCAACAGGGAAAACAGTGATTGATATTGACTGCTCCCTTATATCTGTAAATGAAAGAGCCAGCTGAAACACATTTGTCCAGCTATTCAGCATATTTTCTCTGTTTGTTCACTTACTGAAAAGAGTTCCCCCGCTTATGCCGTGCTAATGGTTGCCAAAGCCTTTTAGTAGCTTTTTAGAGGATTTAGCAGCATGTTTAGGAAGCTTTCACAAGAAAACATGCATGGATTTAGATGGCTTTGTCAAGTTACAACAATATTACTATTAGTTCTCTGCTGCTCTAATGAGCAGCGAAGCTAAACACGGCTGTTACGCATTTTAATGCTTTTCAGGACTTCAGAGACAGTTAAATGTGGAAGCGAAGCTGAGATTTAGTGCACCAGCTTGCTGGGGAGATAAGCAATACGTCGTCTAGAAAGTTAATGGAGGGATCTTGGTCTTTCCGCCCAAGTTTTTCTGCAAATAGACAGTGTGGCTACTTCCCTGTCTCTAACACAAATATAAAGCTACTGAAAGAAAAATAAAAAGAAAGCCACACCAAATCAAACTCTCCCCCCATCCCCGCCTAACACCAAACCCAGAAAACTTTCAAAAGGGAGAAGACTGTTGATGGAAAGACTGATCTCAAGTACCCTGGACTCTAAACCTGTGTTGGTCTTTGAACGAGGGGTCCACTTCCCCTCGATTAACTGTGCTAAGGGCAGGTTTTCCTCAAAATGAAGAGACCTTCTGGGGGGTTTCACAGCCATTATCAAGAAAACCCAAACCTCAGTACAGCAGGTTTTGGCTGTCCTGCTCTACTCACAGAGACCACCGCTGATCTACAGCATCAAAATGATGAAGCAGGGCATCGCTACAGCACAAGACATTCACTTGTTAGGAGATGTTGTTTAACTGAAGGAGAAGTTGAAGAAAAGACTGTCAAGTTGGCAGATCCAAAAAAGAAGGAGCGCTGCTGCCAGTGTTATTTCTTCCTGTACACTGATACATTTAGGAGGAATTTGCCCATCAGCTGATAGTTCTGATGATGCTTTTACGTTTTCTCTGTGTTCTGCCAAGAGTATTGGCAACAGTGACAACAATTAACCTCCAAAGGGTTTAATTTTCCTCTTAAAGACTGAACGATAAGTTCTGTGATAACTGAAAGTTATGAGACATGGGGAAGTACCAGAAAAATGATAATTTTGTTTTGGCTTCCTGGGAGCATTTCAGCTGCTTTTAAAGGAAGAGGAAAGAATTTTAAGGCATGAACTATTGTTCTCTCTTTTCCTGGCGGCATGCAGAATTTTTGTGGACTGAATCTTTTATATATTACTGAGTAAGAAACGGCAGGCATTATGGCACAGTGTTTAAAATTTGGGCCTTGTGTCTGGTCACATGGCATTGTTTCCATTCCTTGGCTAACCCAGAGTATCACGTTTCTGAGGTAAGAGATTCGACAAGGCAAGTTTGATTATTTTTCTTCGTTCAAGTATGCAAACTTAAAAACCAGAAAGTCCTCACAAGCATTCTCACTATCTAGCAAAGCTAAATCACTTGTGGAAAGCAAACACAAGTAGTGATATAAACACAGTGAAACAAGAGTGAATTCATCTGCTGAAATCTGTTGCATCATTGGCCTAAGGGCTACTGGTTTTCCATCGATATTTCTCGTCACAGTCATGTTAGAACGTTTCTTTACAAGACCAAGCAAATGAAGGGTTTTAAAATGTCATTTCTGCCTAGATGAAATAACAGCATAGATTGGGTCAAGTGAGTCAAAGAGGAAAGAAAGGTAGCACGAGGGGCTAATTGGCAACAAAGGGAAAAAAAAACCCAGTGGTTTTGCAGCAAGGTATGGATCCTTCCCAGGCTCAGTGGCACTCCAAAACCAAAGGCTGCATCTAGATCATAGGATGGTTTGGGATGGAAGGGACCTTTAAAGGTTACCTAGTCCAACCCCCCTGCAGTGAGCAGGGACATCTGCAACTAGACCAGGTTGCTCAGAGCCCTGTGCAATCTGATTCTGAATGTTTCAAGGATGGGGCATCTACCACCTCTCTTTGAGCAACTTAGTTCCATCTACCACGGCACAGCAGCGTTTCTGGGTGGCTTGCAGTTCCTTTCCTATTGTTGGATTTGCCATCATATTAGTACCAAGGTACTTTTTCTCAGAAAATTATCCACACTACCTCTAGTATCTTGTTCTGAATGACTACATGTAATTTAGGTCATATACTTGTGAATCTGAAGCCTGGGTGATTTTCTTTTCTCTCCACTGCATTTATCAACACAGCCTCTGCCTGCCTCTATAAATGAATGCTGTGAATCAACAATACCTATCTGCCAGTTTAAAGATAATTCTTAATTATTTTCAAATACAAATCCAAGGGATCACCATTTTACCTTTTCAGTATAAAAAAAAAAGACAAAAAAAAGAGAAAAGTGTAATCCTTTGTATCTCTTTGTGTTGTAGGGAATAGGAGTAATGTCCTAGTCCTGTTCCAAAGGCAAATTGCAGCTTGATGTCTTGAAGGACAAAATAGGTATTTTTGACTGCATCTGAATATGGGGTAGCTTTCAGCACTGACTGTTAAAGCAGTAATGAAGTCATTAAATAATTGTCAGAAACAACAGTCATTAAACAGCAACAGACCAGGCACTAGGTAATTAAGCAGTAACTACTGAGGTGTGAGGTGTTATGGCAGAGATGAACAGCCAGTCAGGTGCAGCTGAATACTACCGAATCGATGAGTACCAGAATATACCTCATCTGATTATTAGTATCATTATAATGAAAGTTTAACAAACATGGTTCTCATTTTCAGTGGAAAAAGAGCAAATTACTAGCCTATACATTAGTTTGCTGTCCTCTCTCAGCACAGAAATCATTGTGTATTCATGTATTAAAACCAGATCATCATTGTTGAAAGGGCTGATTTATCATCTGAATGAGTGCATTAAGATTAGAAAATAAACAACTAATTTGGAACCCTACTTCAAAGTCAAAAAGTCTATGGTATCATTATCCTGGGAGGCAAGGAGAACTACAGTTTGCTATCTGAACCACACACACACTGTTCAGCAATAAGCAAAGCCACACACCAGCTCCCAGCTATGGTGCAAACTGTGATGAGTCCCAAGAAGAGACGGATTTACAACCTAGTCCTTCCCTTCCTCCCTCCGTCCCTCCCCATTTCACTCCCAGCAACAATAAAATGCCCAGTGCCAGGTACCGTTCCCTGAATAAACAGCATTCAGCATAACCCATCCTTCTGCCGAAACCGATGGTTACACTGGCTGATTCAGCCTGGCCGACTCTCCCCCACTCTGGCATTAAGCACCAACTCTTTCCAGTGGACTGAAAGTCCTTTTCAGCTTCTTTGTATTTAAAGTGCTCTAAATAGCTTTAAAGAAGCCTTAATAAAAAAATAAATTAAAAAAAAAAAATTAAAAAAAATAAAGGGGGTGTGGGGGAGGGAAAAAGAAATGAGCTTCTGTGTTAAAGCCTTAGGTATTTTCAAGAAAGTGGTTTTGTTAGTGCAGGGTCTGTTGGGAGCACCTGTGAATGTCGGGTTTAATTGGGCTGCAGCTGGTGTCGATTGTGTGCGCACTAACTGGCAGCCACTGCCTGGCTGTACATTGTGTTTCATTTTCCTTTTTCCTTCCCTTTTTAACTTGCTCCTCCACCCCGCCAGTTCAAGTTGTAAAGGATTGTGTGTAAGAGGGATTAGGAGCCTGGAAACAGAATAGTACCCTGCGGTTTGTGAATAGGGCAAATTGTGGTGCTTCCTGGATGAAAACTACCTGCGAGACTCCGCGCCCATGCCGTGCACGCCTGCCAGGCAGCCTCAAAGGAAGACTGTGTACGGGTTTGAGGAGTCTGCTTCCCCGCTCTGTTAAGGAGAGATAAAAGGTCCATACATGACGTTTTAAAAAGACATGAATAACTCCCGGGTCAGGACATCTGTTTCTCACTCCAGCAAACCCCTGCCCGTGTCAGGCAGCTCCCCTTATGCCTGCGCCAGACGCTCTCTACGCAGAGCAATCGCCGGTTCCCCGCGAAACCCGGGAACTCGGAAGGCTCTCAGGATCCAGGGCCTCACTGAGGACAGAGGTGGGCAGAGCCACCTTTCCAAAGCGAGAAAATAGATCAGGAGAAGACGCACCGCACGCAGAGAGGCTGAAAGGGAGTAGCAAGGAAAGGTTGCTGACTGGACTCTAAAACTGACATAAATATCTCAATTCAGTGCAACTCCGGCAACCGCACGACTTCCCGCAAGGGATTTCCAGGAGGCTGGTGGCAGTGCTGGGCAGAGATGGTAAATACCTCAAAGGTTTTTGCCAACCCAGCAGGTCACCCCTGCTCGAAGTGTGGGACGTCGCGGCCCCTCTTTCCCCCTTCTTTGTGCTGGCACCACCCGCTGCTGGCTGCAGGCTCCCACCCCTCTCCTGTGCTGGCTCTGGTGCTAAGCTGGTCCTTTCATTAACTGATTCAATGCAGCAGACCATCAGGAAACTAATCCTTTAAAAAAAAAAAAAAAAAAAAAAAAAAAAGAAAGACTTTGCCTGCTCCCGGGTGATTGAGTTGGGCTCACAGGGGGAGTCGGCCCAGCACAACCTGGCGTGGAAGGGGGG
>JAAGNO010003310.1:214674-228521 GCA_033439905.1 Ceryle rudis | reverse complement strand
GGAAACCAACCCTTTAAAAAAAAAAAAAAAAAAAAAAAAAAAGAAAGACTTTGCCTGCTGCTGGGTTATTGAGTTGGGCTCACAGGGGGAATCTGACCAGCACCACTTGGCATGGAAGGGGTGGAGAGCCCAGCAAGAGAGATGTCTCTTGCTCTGGGGAACTGCCGGATTGCTTCATGAAATTTTGTGCTTGCTTACCCTGTTTTAGCATCCCTGCACTGCTGCTGCTGCTCATGGTGGTCTGCCTGAACCAGTTCAGGTACCGCAGCATGATACTGGCTGGGCTAGGGAGATTCGCCCTGAATAATGCTTTTTTTCAACATGCTACTTTTAAAGATAAAAAAACTATTTTAGGATCACACAAATACTTTTTTTTTTTTCCTATAAAATGGACTAAACTCAGAGGCTTTTAACTAGTAGAGTTTTTGATGTATTTCAGAAAGGCTTAAATTTAGTACTTCTCATTTTTCAACTTTACCATTTCATGTATGAAACATATAAAACGCCCTTTCCTTTCTTCTCTGAGAAGAGAAATTCTTTTGGATCACTACAGATCTTGTTCTGATTAGGAGAAAAAGTTTTCAATACCATGAAATAATTGATCACCCTGCAATAAATTTTGATCTAACCTTTGAGAGACAAAGAATCGCCCCTGTTGCATCTCGCATCTCTATTCCTCTCAGTTCTACGATCTGTAGATTTAAGTAGGATGGGTTATACATTTGGGCATTTTGCAGATGCAAAATAAACCATTCCAACCAGAAAATGATAAATTATATCAGGATAATGTTTTTCATACCATATCCATTTGTTCCTCAGATTCATGTACTGTACCTACCACTGGAGCTTTGAGTGAATTTACTTAGAATTTACTTAATACATGATTGTTGTTCTGTAAAACTTTCCTAACTGAAGTGTGCAAGCCACTTAGAGGCCACACAAGTGCCTCACTGAGACAGATGCTTCTTTGACCTCTAAGCAACTGTGTTTTAAAACGTCATTAGTTTTCCTCAAGTTAAAGTGTGTACATCTGTACAGTTCTGTATTCACGAACACTGCCTTCGAACCAATGAGTTCCTATTTGTATTGCAGCCATTCTGGAATTAAATGTTATTATTTTCATAAAGATAGACTTCTTTCTTTCCTGTTTTTGAAAGAGGCATTCAATACGAGTGGACAGTGGATACTCTACCTTAAAGCAGCACCTTTGCAATTCTGAAATAAAAGGGACAAGTATTATGTGTATCTCTGGTCCAACAGGCTGAGCAAATGATCTCTTGCTATTCCTCATTTCTTTTATGAAGTTGTTAAGGAAATGTAATTGAACAAACCCAGCTCCTTTAATGATGTCTGTAAGCAACCTTAGTTCAGAACAGACTGGCCCAAATCTTCACTATTCAACCTACAGTTTGCTTATTCACGCAATTTTGCAGACTGTTGTGCCTGTGGCCACGTATGTGGGTGTCCACAGCTCACCTGAGGTGCCGCACAGGGACATAAAGTGGTTGTGCCACATTTGGTCTGACCAGGACGATAGGTCCCACTCAGCTCTTTCCACAGTGGCCACAGCTACCTTGCGGGGGGCTGCAGAGCCTCGTGTGTCAGCCTGGGGCCGAGCCAGACAACCGGCTGCTTGCTCTTGTGGGACAATGGCATCATGGCAATGATTAAGGAGACAGCAGCAACCACAAAATGCTGCACTGAATTGCTCTCACAGTACCAAAAGCAGACCATGGGTTGTGCCTGGGCAGCAGACAGTATCACATGTATCAGTAGCTCTTATTATTCTATAAACCTTAAACAAGCCCAGAGAAGAGAAGGGAAAGATGAGGTATGTAGCCAAAATTAAGCATATGTATCACAACTGTAGCACGTGATGACAGCTAAAGAGAATAAAGCAGAGCCTTCAGTGGTACATGCGAAGTGTCATCACACATACCTCTGCTCATCCCAACATGTTCTAACAGAGCGAAGCTTTGACTCCATCTGCAAGCTTTCTTTTTAATTCTTTCCCCTCTCTTAAAAAACATTACTAGATGTGGTATACTTCCAAGCAATATATAAAACATGTAAATTCCACTTTAACTTTTGTAACTACAAGCCCAAAATGCAGCTATTTTCCAAGACGCGCTCTGTCGATATGGCTCCCATCACTTTGGCAGAGACGTGGCATTGCTGCACCTTTCACAAAGGAATTCCGTCACAAAACGAGTTTTTACATGCTGGGACTAAATATTTTTAAACAGCACTCTCTGCCAACTTCAAGTTTTAGCTATATTTGTGCAACTAAAAAAAAAAAAAATCATAAAAAAAAAATCACACATGTTTCTATACAAGATTAAGCTGCATTTCTGGTTAACCTCAGAATTATTTCATTTTTATATAAACATTTAATGAGAAAGTTTAACTTCTTCCCTTCAATGAGGAAAAGGAAGCCAAGCCACTAGAAAAACAGTGTGTCTATACATTTGCGTGTGTGTGTGTGTGCATGCAGTCATTTTAATTAAAAGCAATTAACAGAATACTGTGTTCTCACTCACAGTGAGCTGTTACTGCAGAGGACCTGCACACGGAGCCAATGCTATTTTGCCGAATGCCGCTAGCAAGACAGACTGAATTATGCAACGAACAATTTAAAACTAGCAGGCTCAGAGGACATCATTAGCTGTAGCTGTCAGGAGTTTCTCTCTAGAAAAGCAAAACAAAAGGGAAAAAAACCTACAAAACAGATTTGGCAGCTTCTACCGTAGGAAACCGATCGCAGTGTAGGTGTTACGCGGCTGTTGCCTTCACTTTCTTTTCAGTTTTGGAGGCGGGCAGGTGGGAGGTTGGTTTTTTTTAAACTCTCCTTTTCATCCTGTCTTTGGAACTATGGCAAATCCTGTCTCTGATTTGGATCTTGCACAGCAGGTTAAGAGCAACTGTACTTGTAGTTACCTACATATGAGCTACCATACTACAATATAGCAAAAGCAAACAAACTCAGTTGAAAATAATGGCCAGAAGGTTCAGCAAATCTTCTGGAATTTTCGTGTTTCTATCAGTTTGGACAGAAAGCACACAAATCCTATGAGCGTAAGAGAGAAGTATAGTTTCTAGGTCTCTGTATGGCTATTTACACATGCATACACATCCTGAAGCTGAGGCAGGGAGCGAGGAAAGACATTTGTTGCATCGGGCCTTTAGACTGCAGGATGAATAATGTCCTTAATGGAAGCTCTCCTGCCTTTATTTATTGGGTTCTCAGTTCCTGGAAGGTGAGAGATGTCTCCCATGGAGTATCTATTTCCTCAGTAGAATGCTAGAGGAATTTTCAGGCGGTTTCTAAGTTTACCTCTTGGAGCTTCCCATGGTACCCAGCTGCTCATGTTTCCCAGGAAAATCAGGGAGGAGGGCTATTGCATGCCTCTATTCCAGGGAGGCAGAATATGCCTGGGAAGACAGTCAGACCTAGAAAGCAATGCTGTTAGCCACAGTGAGATACCTCCGTGTACAGTTATTACTCCTAAAGGAGGAAGCAAAAAGGCTGGTAAAGAACTTAAAAGTAAGTCTTAATGCACGTTTTGCTTGTGCAAGAAAAGGAAAGTAGTTAGAACAAGGAAAAAAAACAATGAATGATATAAATCTGTGAAACAAGAAAAGCGGTGTATCAACAATTACCTTGAGTTAAAGCTTTATATGTAAGGGGTATATTTTAGTGGAACAGAACGTCAATAAAACATCAGTAAGATAAGCATGACAGCATGACCCAGCAGCCAGTCTAAACTGGTGGTGCTCTGGTCACCACCTCTCTTTGATCTGGCCCCTTGATGAGCCTGTTCCAGGGCTAACCAGCAGAGATTTAATTCAGTAAGAGAGAAGAGAGTAGTTTTTGCTGGTTTAGCACCCTGAACTGGTTCACCCAGGATGCAGGCAGGATGCAGGCAGGGAGGAAGGCTCAGAGGGCATGAAGAGGATGAGACCACAGCAGAAAGTGGGTTTAAAGCGCACTGAAGCTTAGAGACGTATTGAACCTACATACAAATGCTTTCACTTGTGCGAAGTCTTTCACTCATCTGCCAACTCAAAAGCCCATTTATCATGCATCTAATCAATAAAAGTATAAGCTTGGCATATAGAGAGAGATATTCACGGTACAGTGGCCTCCCGAGTGGCCCTTTCAGGTGGGAAACCTCAGGGATCTCAGTGTTCTGACTCGACAACCCTCAATCTACTATTTTTAAGATTTGCATGCTTAAAGAAAACCCAGTATTTTGAGTTACTCAGTCACAAAACAATACAACTCTACTGCCAATAACAGCATATCTGCCAACCACTTTTGGTTTCAATGAAAACACATCTCAGGTGTACCCCTGTTGTGCCTACTGAATATAGAGCCCACAGGTAAACGTGACGCACTGCTTCTGATCTAAAACTCCCCAGTCCAGTGAATCACCAAGTGCATACCTTGAGGGATTCACACAACTATCCCAAAGCACCAGCTCCCTCACCAGTGGAGCAGCTTGCCCCCATCACTCTGGGAATGATCCAAAAAACAGACAGAGGCAGCATAAGATAAAATGTTAAGAACCTGTTGTCAGAGCTGTCACTTACCTTCACTGAAAAGTTACGAGTGACCAGATTAATACAGCATCTGCTTCTGCATTGTTAGCATGAAAACTTCTCATTTGAGTGCCCTCCTGCAGCTGAGCAAACTGAATCCATGTCATGTCTAAAAGTCACTGCAGCATTCTGGCTCACTGGATCTGCTACTCCATGGATAACAGATCCAATTTAGCAAATTCCTCCATTTCTCCTCTTTCATACTCATGAGCTCCTTCTCAGTTTATGCCACATTATTGTGAAAACCTCCTTGGTTTCTTGGGTTTCCTCCTCCCTTCCTTGTCTAGGCAAGACAATGTTAATGCAAATTTCCAGTGTTATGAAGACTTAGAAAATGGGTAATTTGCATTTCTCTTCACTTAACAAAGATGCTTTATTTTCAAAATTTATCCTCAACATTTCTGCAAATACACATAGGGAGGGAGCAGAGGAGTCTCCTTTTCTCCATGTTGCATGCAGCTTGCTTTTTAATGTTAACAGCATTTGAACTTCTAAGAAGTTGCAGACTAGCATGGCACACAAACAATTTAATGCCAGAAATGTATGAAATTTAAACTCAGTAGTGTTCAGCCATGAGGATCCCACTAGAGCTCCATGACATTTGCTGTCCTTGTCCACAGTGCTCTAGATCAGATGTACCCCACTCCAAGCCCTTGCATCAAAGAGGAGCAGCTCTAGGACCTCTGCACAGGAGGCACAAATCCATAAGCCCCCAGAAGGTTCCTCAGGCCACCCAAGCCCTGCAGAGGCCCCTGCTTGTGTTCCAGCAGTGACAGAGGGAGGCAAGACTGATCACACCCGTTAGGTAGGTGCTTAACATTTGAGGAAGGCTGTCTGTAGGCACTGTCGCATATGGTATTACTGTTTTCACAGTCACTGAGATAATTCCAGGTGTCTCCTACCTCTCCTGGCATCGGGAAGATTTGCCAGGATAGCATCTAACAACCACTGCAGAGTCCGAGGTCAAGGGAGAAGGGAATGATGCCACAGGAGCTGCTAGAGCTGCAGCACAGCAGAGGATGCCACAAGAACAAGCTGACAAAAGTCAACTGTAACAGAACTAAGGACCACAACTAAAAAAATCTCAAAAGCCATTAAGAAATGTTAGAGAAACCAGCAACAGGACTGGCCTGCACAACTGAGGTGCTCCCAAGGTTTGAGGGACAGTCAAAAATTGAAGTTTCCATAAGGTTTCCTACAGAGGTGTGCCTCTTGCTGTGCAGCTGGTTTATCTATCAGAGCATAAACTCTGCCAGAGAAAAGATTCTGCTCCCCACGGAAACATTCAAGGGCAGGTCGGACAGCGCTCCGAGCAACCTGATCTAGTTGCAGATGTCCCTGCTCACTGCAGGTGGGTTGGACTAGATGACCTATGAAGGTCCCTTCCAACCCAAACCATTCTATGAACTCCGAGACACTTGGTAATGGGTGCAGCGTCACAGCAACATTCCAGCACTGAGGTCTTCCTCCCATTCTGCATAAGCTCATTGGGAACAGCAGCTGCAGCACCACAGAGCCCTGAAACAACGTGGGAGTCTCACTCTACGTCATTCAATTCTATTTCGTTAAATTAAAGGCCACAAGTAATTCATAGTGCATCTATGAGCACATGCACGCCACAGGCCTCTCCCCTTCTGATATTTCCCTCAGCTGTGGATCATTCAAAATCCCATGGAAGACATATTTCAACTTTCATACTTTTTTTTTTTGTGGTAAGAGGAGGACCTTCCACCCCTCAGTGGACACAGCATTCACACCACACTGCCAAATATTATATGATGTCCTTTCCAGAGTTAATTTTTAATTTCCTGACTCTACTGCATGAGAAATTTTCAAATTGTCTTGGCAGTCACTTCACGGCATGTGCAGACCTAATTGCAGAAGTGAATGCAGAGTCAGCCCAAATGAAAACCTCCGGACTAACTGAAGAATTTCTGCAGAATTAGTTACTTGGCTGAATTAAGTTCCAGAGAGCACCGCAGTCCAAGAAACGGCTGCAAATGTCACGCAAAGGGTACAAACCTTTCTTGCCCCAGCCTGCTGTGCAGTAAGGGGAGGCGGGAGTCTTCAGCGTGTCACTCACAAACCTGATGATTTTCCATTTTGATTTTTTAATGCCACAATTCATAACCCGCAGATGTTGTCCACGGCTATAAATCTTGGCACCCTCTCCACTACAAAAGAATTTCCCCTGGTATTCAATTTTCTTTGCTTTACCTTAAGTCACCCTAATCATGCTGACATCTACTATCGATGATTATATTAGCCCTAAAAGATCCTTAAACAAATGAAAAGGACTGACTTCCACTCCTAAAGTTCTGCTTCCAATTTTCTAAAGGAAATTAAATAATGTATAAATCAAACGCTGGGCGCAGGCCCAGGCAGCTGAACATCGCTTTGTCCTTTCAAAGTGAAGAGGAAGTGTCTGCTACAGAAGGGACAAGCCAAGAGAAATAAAGCTTAACCTCAGCTCCATGTGAAAGTGATTTGGGGTAATCGGGGGAATCTGCAAAGAGGTTAAAATGGGGACCACATACTAACAGAAGAACTTTACATGATGATCAAAAATATATCAAGAGCTGACCTTCACCTAGGGGAGCTGCACAGCCCTGGCAGTTTGTTGTGCCGGAGAGGAGTACGAAGGGCAGGAGAAAGAAGAGACAAGCAGGAAGTAAAAAATCTATTTATAGCTGGCATTTGTCATGTCATGGTAATCTTTATCAGAGTTCTTTTCAGTTTGGAAGATTTATAAATAAGTACTGCCTGACAACCTTACAGCAAGTCAGCCACGCGGTAAATGTACGCGCTGCTTTCCCATTCCCCTTTAGCTAATACATACTACTTAGATTATTAAGTCAGCCACCAAGGGACTTCTTAATTTATGTACTATTGATGGACTGCTGATCCTTCTCTTTAACACAGTATATATCTAGAAGGGGAAAAGACAGTAAAAATGTGCTAGATATTTTGCCGGTATTATTTTCTAAGCAATTGCTTTAATTGCTGTAAGGCATTTCTGAAAATTATTAGGAACAGATGTATTTTGTAATACAATTTCTCTATTAAAAGAAGATCCTGATCAAGTTTATGCGGCTTCAGCAAGAGTTTATGCTGACATTTTTGCACACAGAAGGGTGGGTTTGAAATCTCAGATCAACACTAGGCTTCATAATTAGGGTCAACATAACCCAGACTTCGATGGGAGAGAAAAAGATGTGACACTCAGCTGTTAAAGTTGCAACTATGTACACTCTTGGCTATTTACAAAATCTTCCTCTCCTCACCTTTAAAAGGTACAGCGTATTTTAGATGCAATGCAAACGGCCCTTAAACTTATGATGGCAGAAGAGTCTAACCTTTACACTTTCGCTAGAAACCAACAAAGTTATTTTCAGCACTGTCATTTAGCCTTGTTTGGTCTGTCACAACACCAACAGAGTAGCTGGCAAGGCAGGGCTGGCCACCTAACAGCTACATACACACGCAGATCCAACAAACATCCTGCTGAGCTGTTGCAAACGCATCAGGAAATGCTTCCCTGTTTACAAAAAAAACCCCAAAAGTTAATCCCCAAACAAAAATACAATTGATTTCTCTCTCTTTCAAAAAGTAGATTCTGTATGTATACTCACATTTAGTAGAGTTATTTTAAAGTATGTAAAGAGTGCTACTGCCATTTCAATCTCTGGGTACAAATTCATCTGGACATTAAGAACAGTAAATTGAGAAGAACCAACAGGTTTACTAGGTTCACAGACTTGTAATGTACCAACAAGTGTCCGTATATTTCATGAGAGCTATAGAAGATTAGAACAGGCTTTAGGAGCACTCTTTTAATATAAAGAGGCAATTCAAAATCAGCTGTCATGAGCTGGAAGAGTCTCCCATCCATCTCCCCACTACCTTTCTCCCGACAGACCCCCTGTAAATGAAGCATTAGCCCATGCAAAGGCTGTGTTTAAAAAAGCAAACCAAGCAAAGGAACTAGGGGGGCTTTAGTGGGACCACAGGGCTTTACACAAACACTGCTCACTGCTAGAAAAAACTCCTCCGTAAAGACCTCCGAGTTTCACATCACTTTGTCTCTGCAGGTTCCCAAATATCAATAACAAGAAGAAAAAAACAAACCATAAAGAAGGATGGGAAGAAGTAGGAAGTTTTCACAGAATGTGGTTGTTTGCCATCCGTGAATTTAAACAAAACCAGACACACAATATGTTACTCACACATGAAAAGAAGAGAGCCAAAAAGGGAAGGAGAGAATTCTCTCTCTTTTCCTCGCCTTGTTTCAAGAAAGCATCCCTGAAAGCACACACACATCTGCTTCGGGTTCCCCTGACGTCAGTAAACACGACTGAAGTAAAGCACATGCTTAAATACGTTCCAAAACACTTCTCTGCTTTTAATAATTGGAAGCTAAATGGAAGCTATAAATCATTGAGCAGAACATGTTCAATCAACAAACAGGGCCTTTTTCGACTTTAAGGTGATGGTACTTACTGGTTCTGCAGAACTTTGGACGCGGTAATACCCATTATTAGAACTAGACACGGTTTCTAATGCAGGATTCAATTAATCCATTTCTGAATGCTAAAATATGTCCACTGGTAACAGAAAGGTGTTGTGATTAATACCGGCATGTCACATTTCTTTGGTGCTTTATATCTTAAATGCAGCATTAACATTAAACAGTTAAACTAACTACAGCTAGGTTATTATGCAGAAAGCACCCCTCAGAGTAGTGATACTCTGGGTTCCCAAACTTACCTATATTTAACATAAAGATCTTCAACAAACCACTGCCCTTCATTTTCACAGTCACGGGAATCTTTTGTTCCCAAGGTGTAAACCATCTGCATTTCTCATCTAAGCTTGTTAACTACCTGATGTAGAAAGCCAGGGGCTTCCACAATACAAGCAGAGAGCAGGTGATGAAACCAATAGCCACTATGGATTTCCACCTATTTTTTAAATACCGATGTCCCCAGCAAAAGGAAAATATGAAGAAACATCAGTGTCTGGTACAAGGCTACTCATCCCTGCTGGATAATTTTGCTAAGGCTGCTGGGCAGGAAGCTGTGGTCGGCAGGTCAGGCAGCAAGAGGCTGGTGCTCTCGGAGAGGTTGGGAGAGGGGTTGGAAACATGGGCTCTTCCACTGGCGTGTGGGAGACCTTGGTGGGGTTAGGCAGAAATCGCTCCAAACAGGAGTCAGCCGTGTGACTATTCCTTTTCCAAGGGACTGTTCATAGCATTACAGGTCATTATTAGCTCCCCGGGACAGACTCCAGTTTGTTAGATGCTGTCTAGCAATGTCCGTGCATGTGTGTACTTAAAAATTTATCATCTGCCTACTGGAAATAACGAGACCTGCAATAATCTACAGGGACTTTGAGGTGGTTACCATCTGCCACAAAGTACAGGATGTTGCCTCTAATGTCTCTTCTCCTTGTAACCCCCTTGCTCTGAGCACGGGCTCCCACTGCCCCTATTCTGCCCTTGGGTAGTGGAGGGTGACGGCAGCTGCTGAGGTGCCTGGCACAGCAGGGACTGGTCCCAGGGAGTGCCACAGGCATTACTGTGGTGGGATCTAACACCTCGGTGACAGGCAGGACTGGGTCCTAAATTCCTGGCTTTCATTAGTTTTATTCGTTCTTGGGCCAATTTATCTGCTGGTGTAGCTCCCCCGGGGACTGTGCCAGCAAAGACTTTGGCCTAATGATTTCAGATCGGTTTCTGTAGCATCGTGTCTGTGTGGCCTTGGGAAGACTATTTGTATGTCCCACTGTAGACTTTGCACAAGCAAATACCAACTCTGAAAGAAGATTTTGACTATGCAACTACTCTTTCAAGATAAAAAAAGAAGAGTAGCCTAGACCACAGGCAAAAAATCCTGGTTGAAATACGCTTAACAAATACAGAAAATTAATGCCCTTCTGTATATTGCTTTATGAGTTATTAGCACCTAAATATCCTTCATGGCTGAAAGTGTATTAATGAGCTGGAAGACAAAGCGATCTAATCAGAAGAGTTCAGCAGTAATTTATCCTGCAGAAGATTTACACGCAGCAGCCATGTGTGTTTGTTTATGATCTCTACATCTGGTAATGAGTTTTTGACATGATGGAAAGCTGCGGTAGAATAATGCACTCTGTTCCTCACGCCGACTAATTAATGTTCTACTTAATCTGGAAAAAGGCACTTGAAAAATAAACACTAATTTTCAGCAGACCATAAAGAACAGGTAACAACTGAATCACACAGCATAGGCCTACAAACTGGTGTAGCAACTTCACAAGCATTAAAAAAGGTCATTTTTAACTCCTGGAGAACCATGAGAAGAGCATGTGCATAGATATACCTCTCTGACACTGCAAGCAGTACGTTAATATTTCAATTTTTTTCTGAAAGAGAAGCACAAGTACAGATTTTCTCCTTGCAGCAGTTTTCCTTTTGCATCGTTTAAAGTGTGACAGACCACAGAAACCTGCAGAGGTGATCAAAGTCTGAGTTAGAACCTCTAGGAATGACAAAAACCAGTAAGAGGTGGCAGAGATAAAGTATTCCCCATCATTCACCAGCTATGGTTCGCATTCACAAGCTACCTGCTGTAACACTACTGGCCATCCCCCTCAACCTCATAGTAAGAACTGATAAAATCAGCAGTAAATCACAATTTGCACAAGTGACACGGACGGGAAAAGCAGCCAGTGTAAAGGTGGTCAGACAGCGGATCCCCACCAAAAAAAGAAGAGGCCAGGGAGATGCAGCGTTCAGCCAGTCCTCTGCCCACAAGGCTGGCTGAGCAGGGAGGAGTGCAGTGGGGGCTCAGTGTCCTCAGCTTCCATTGAAGTCATTCCATTGCTTTTAGTCACTTTACCAAGACCTTGTCTCCACAGGATGTTATGCTGGAACAGCTACTGCATTTACATTCACACCCTATCTCATTCCAGGATAACTTCCTCACATTGAGCTGCCCTTAGAAGTACAAGAAAGAGCATTCGTCTGTGGCTGCATTTAGCCCTAGGCTGAAGTCTCACGAGGTAACAGAGAATAGAGATTTGGCTTTATCTTATAAACTGTGCTAATATATATCACCACCCTTTGGACTAAAACCAACTTCTCTTCTCTAATCTCCCAATCATTTCCCACAGAAAGCATGTACTTTCTTTAGCCCACGAAGGGAGGCAAGGACGTTAGGAAAATCAGAGGGATTGCAGGGGCACCAAAAGCCTGTGTGAGCTGCATCCAAGAGCAAATTTCCCAGCCTAAGATACCAGAGCTATGGAATGGCCCCTTTCAGTGACCGAGAAGTTACCAGCGTGGCTAAAAGAAAAAAACTGCTTAGGCTGCAAGTTCTGAGGAACAACACTGCAGAGCCTTGGGACTGATCCCCCATCCAGAATTAAAGTCAGGTAAAACAGAAAAACACAGAGCAAACAAGTAAGTAGAGATTGAAGCTTTTTGTGTATATTGGAGTGATAATGTCAAAATATGGTTTCTCCTGTTGAGCACAACTCCCACTCTCCCACCCACACAGCCAAGGTACAAGGTTTGTAACTCTGGAGTTCTTGAGTGCTCTTTAGCTGCAATAGAAAATTCATTTTTGCAGTCCTCGCAGCTCAGACCCCTCACTAAATCCCACAGAGAACACCTGCCATGTCCCAGTCTCCCTGGGTCAGATTTTCCAACGTTAAGCAGCGAGGACCAAGTGGAGAACCATGCATCTGATGGACAGATATGTCCTGTGAGGTACAGCCAGGTAAGGTCAGTAATGACAGGAACAGTGAGCTGTCAAAATAGGACCAGCAATTCCTTAAACTCACTCCGGTTTCAGAAAAAAAGTGTGCAGCCTGAGGTCTGCAAAGAAGTGCTGCAGCACCGTAGAGAAGTGAGCAACCATCAGGCCACCTCTGGAGGTGACCAGTTTTCTCTGCACTTCCATCAGAGCTTTTCTGATAAAGATTTTAATTATGTTTTTTTGTCGGTACCTGTATGTCAGTGGGTTCCCATCTTCATTCCACTTAGACTAATTCTTTCCTTTCTTTGCTTCTGAGAGAAAACAAGTTACAGCTTCAAACCACAAAAGGCTGCAGTCTTAGTGCTGCAGAATCCTCACATACCCACCGCTTCTCTTTCCTCAATTCGTCTCGATCTGATTTACTGTTTACTTACAGAGCATATGGGAAACATGTCGGGAAAGCTCACATCCGGGTTCACGTTCCGAATAAATACTTTTAATGACTATCCCCATGACCTGCAGCAATAGACTAGATTAGTCACCCACAACTATGTATAATCATACAATCATTTAACTACATTTTCAAAACAGAATACGTTTTAAGATACAGATCAACTAAATATTCCTCTACAGGCTTTCTAGTGCCTGTTTCCTACAACATTACCATTTCCACCAGAGACAGAAAGCATTACCTTTCAAGCGTGGAGTCAACATAAACAGAAGAACATAAAACACATGGGTCCATGTGAAAGTGCAGCCTGCAGACTATTAGTGCTACCTGGTCTGCTCGGTTTTCTTAGCAGAACAATGAAGTGCAAGCAGGAAAAGAGCTGAAAATGGACACTGATGCTGAAGGAAAAAATGCCATCTATCAACATGTGCCAAAAAAAATTATTTTTTGTTCTCTGCCTGTTTCAGAAAACCCAACTCCATCTAGTTTTAGGTTCATCCAAAAGTAGAATTGCAAAAGCTTTCTGTTGAACAGGGAATAGAATATTTCCCAAGCAGACTATATCATTTAATCCAAACCCAAATAAACAAAGGGTCAAATTCGGCCTCACCCGTTACACTTAACAACAGAATTGAAAGGAAATCTTGACAAAGTCATTTTCAACTGAAATACTTAAAATCTTTTCAAGCTGGAACATTCTGAATTCAATTTCTAATGGAAAAAAAGTAAGTCAATGACACAAATCTAAACAAAGTATTCAGTTTAGTGTTTCCAAATTATTATTTTTTTTTTTTACCAGAAGAAATTCTAAAGCAGATTTTATAAAAGTAAAATAAATAACAGTTCCCGCCCCCCCGCCCCCGCCCCATTTAAATAATGATAAAGCGCTCATTATTCATTATATTTACTTGTTATTTGAGATTATTTGTTTTTTTTATATGAGGGTGTTGTAACAGTGGAACCGGTTGCCCAAAGAGGTAGATGCCCAATCCCTGGAAACATTCAAAGTCCGATTGGATGGGGCTCTGAACAACCTGCTCTAGTTGAAGATGTCT
>JAAGNO010003310.1:186511-214574 GCA_033439905.1 Ceryle rudis | reverse complement strand
CCCCCCCCCGGCCCCGGCCCCATGTAAGTAATGAGACAGCTCTCATTATTCATTATATGTACTTCTTATTCAAGATTATTTATTTATTTTAAAAATTTGTTTAATTTTGTCATCAACCTGGGGGTTAAAGAAAAATTTGATGTATCCCTTTCATTTTTGGGCAATGGTTCTGAAAATCTTTCAAGTGTTGCACACGCAGGTGCCAGGAGTGAAGAATACTTGCAGCTCTCCCCTCCCTACACCGTCCACCCTGCAGAAGCTGCCAAGCTCAGCTGGTGTCGGATATTTGCAGAAAATGGCACCAGCCAAACTGACTGACTGCATCATGTTAAAAGACTTAACCAGGACACGTGGAAATCATCCTCTTATTAAAGTCATACACAAAAGAGGAAAAAACAGAGATTTCACAAGGTAACTTGGCTTTTTATAGCTCTTATTTTATGAAATGGAGGTCGGGTGTTATTTCTGCAGGCAAATGTTGGAATACTGTTGTAACCCCCTAAAAAGGAAAGGGGGGTTGTTTTTTTTAATTTCAAGAAATGCTTTCTCCATAGATTTCTGAGACAGTATGTGAGGTACTGTAAAGTCTTCCCATCTCACCACACCGTCGCAGCTCAGCAAAACACCCAAGGCAAATGCTCAGCTGTAAGCACCTGAGGAAGTCTCCTCCTCCTCAGCATAAGGGATCCCCCGGGAGGAGGGACTCACCCTCATTTTTGAAGGGAAGCACTCGGTGAGGAGCAGTGCTGAAGCGAGGCCCTTCGTACGCTCGCTGTCGGGCGCACACCAGCCGGTGGTATCGACCGCGCCACGCAGAAAGTGGAGCTGTTCCTGGAACAGTCAGTGATCACTCTCTGCCGGCCGGCCGCCTCCTTTCCCAGTTCCATTTGGACTTGGAAAACCTGGTATCTGGAAAATTATTTAAAATGGCAAATTTCCTTTCAATAGGTTTTCTTGTTGTCCTGCTTGTTTTGGGGGCAGAAGGCTGGACCCGGAAGAGTCGTTACATGGCAAAAAGCAAAAAAACCACATTTTCATGTGTGATTACTTATATTAAGATGTATCATTTTACATACATAGTACATCTACATATGGAACCTATTATTATTGAGGAAATGTTTCTTTAATGAGGAAGACTGAACAATGCTTAAGAGAGAAAATGTTCAAACCAATATTAATTTGCAGCAGAAGTAACAAAATATTTTAATAAAAAAACAGTAAAAAGACTGGCTTTTGTATCCAGGATCAGCCTAGTCCTACATTTACACCCTGAGATTAGGATTCAGCTTGCAGGGATTTTCCAGGCCTTGCAAAACTCCTAAGCTGAAATTTAAACTCTGACTCTGTCAAGGAGTTTTAAGAGTTAAGACCAGTGCTTCAGCTCTACAGAGAAACAGAGATAGCTCATTGTACTGCTGTTTGCCACATCCATGGAAGCATTTCTGACTCCCTACACATTTTTACAGAGCCCTGTGCCTGCCCTCCCTGTCTAGCCCCCAAAAACTCATCCAGAAATGAATGAAAAAAGGGATTTAGGTAATACAACCACTTCTGTATAAATGTAGCTAATTGCATTCTCAGTTGCTGAGCAATGTTTCCTCTCCCTCTCCCCGCTGTGTGCTGGCGTTAATTAAGCTTTCCTTAAATGTTGCATATAAATTAAGAAGAAACAAACAACAAAACCCCCTCACTATTTTCAAATGAAAAAATCTGGTGCTAAAAAGTCCTGGCACGCTAAACATTAGTACAATAAAGCTGCTGGATTTTAAATGGTAAAAATAAAGTGATTAAAAGATTTCTCTTGTAAAAATGAGAGACTTTCAAGAAATATTGTTCACCGTAGGAAGGAGATGCTTTCTTTCAGGAATCATCTTAAAATCAAGAATGAATAACTGGTAACAAATATAAACCTCAAAATAGACTGTTATCATAATGCACGTATTAATGTGTATTTGCTATTCCTGCAAATGTTATCAGTGTTGTTCTGACTCGCAGGGAACAACCTGTTCCATGCTGATCCTGACTGAGCTAGGACTGGGCTAAGTTTATCATTTTAACACGAGTAACATTTTGTTCACCTTGAGAATCCACAGCGTGAGCAGTGACTGCAAGAAGATACTGCACTGGCTCTTTAGGAAAAGCTTTAGGAGCCCCAGGACTGCAAGATCAGCGGAGCAGCTCTGGTGGTCCATGGAGCTGTCACCGGCCATGGCTCTCACCACCTATGTTAACTTACCCTCTTGAGTTACTCTTCTCAAGCCAGCAGTTTTAAGCACTTTTTTTTTTTTAGCAATTTTCTAAGCTTCCTTGCTGTGTTTTCCAAGTCCCTCTTTCAACGTCACGGTATCAGAACAGCAGTGAAAACAGCACCAGCCATTCTATAGCTCCTTGATGCAACCTACTGGTAACATCCCACAGGAGCCAGGTACCAAAACAAATGTGTAGCCTGTGAAAGACACCATTTTTAATAATACCCCTGAGGCATTTTGGATGTAATTCCTGATATTGAATCTGCACACTGCAAAAACAGTCCTGCTTTAGTATATGGCAGGAAATAAGGCAAATTATAATTTGTTCTGTTACTTAGGCGGCACGTAGATACCACCAAATACACCACCAAATATCTTCTGAGTCTTATGTAACAACAGAACTCAAATTATAAATGTCACATGGGCATCATTTCAGGCTTTGAAATATGGTTTACCTGTTAAACAATATAATGTGTCAAATGATTTATCAAATTCACAATAAAGAAGACACCGATGAGACAATCCAACCTATCTCTCAGCAAGTCCAGGACTGTTTCCAATGAAATGAGGACTGGCAGAAGAGAGATTTATTACCACAGTTTCTTAATGCTATGTTTTATAATTAAGCAAGCCTTCCTATCATGCTCCTTTTACCAAGCACAACAGGATCACCTGGATTTTCACCACCTGCCCAAGTTGGTGGGTCGCTCACTGCCTGTGCACCTTGGACACTGCATCTCTAGCTCATTTCTGCAGAAGGAGCTATTTCTGAAAGAATTTATTGGATGACAAGAATCTCATGGGGGCAGGTACAAAAAAAAAAAAAAGAAAAAAAAGGAGTTTTCTGCTTCAAAAAGAGATTATAAGAGTGGCATATTTGCTATTAAAAGTCAGGCTGTTCTTTAACGTGCCAACACTAGCATTGACTGGTACTCAGTTTCAAAATGCCGATTAAAAGGAGAGAGATTCATCTGGCCACAGCTCCTCACACGCACATATGGCCATGTCTCATAGTAGAAATCTGTAAAAAGCAATACTGAAGGGCCTGGAAATGCTCACGATGGCTTAGTTCGGGACTAACTGAAATGTGCCTTCCCTTTGATCCCATTAAAATGCAAGGGGTTTTCTCTGTCACTGAAAAATCATTTTGCTTTATCAAAATCTAGCCGCACAAAACCAGACAGAAACGAACTGTTAGGAAATGACAGACATCCAAGTGACAGCAACAGAATATGGCTGCAAAAATAGACTGCACCTTGAAAACCAAAAAAGAAAGAAAAACTTGATACAACTTTTGTTATTCCTGTTATCTAATTAATAATATACATTAAACTAGAAGACATTTTAATCTTTACGAATTAAAGAAATAATCCTTGGATTTAGCAAGCTCAAACATGTCTTTGATTTTAAGTGCATTAAATAATTCCGTTTGTTACAGGGAATTCTTTATGCACATGAAAATCCTTGAAATGCTGTAGGGTAACAACCTAAACTTTAACTAGGCTAGAAATGAGGAGGTATGAACAGTCTGGCTTTGGCTGAAGCGATAAAGAAGATGAAATTCAGCTGCAGAGTTAAATTCATATTTCAAACTCTCCAAGGCTTTGAAACTTGGTCTGAACAGTTTCTAATTGGCCATGAAGAAACAAATATCTTCCTTGGTGCAACACATACAGGAAAGTAATGAGGAATCTGTGCATGGTAGAGAACAGTTGTTCCATATTTGCAAGAACACACTGTAGACTACATTTTAGTTCCTGGGTGAAGGGTGCAGCGATGGGCACTGTGGTATCTCTGCGCTTTCCTGACAAGTAAAACGTGAGCAGTAACACGCTTTCATAGATTGAACACTAAGTCTTCAAAGACCTAAAGAGAGATCTTTTTTTTGTTCATATTCATGATTCATGATTAATTCCTATTCTTGAGGTTTCATGTACAAATTAGTATGGAACAGAAACCTTACAATTTATTTCTGAAATCCGTTGCACATGCAGAATTGAAGGCAGCTGACTGCTGCAATACACATCTCATCAACTGGAACCCAGATAATGACAACATTTTTGGTTTGATATAGCTACAAAATGTCTTACATCTCCAGGATTACCTGGTTTTAAAATACCACACCTGGCTGGGTGATATATTTGCAGCTTTTGCTGCTTCACTGCAGAGGAAGAGACAGTAGATTCACTTCAACAACTTCTGCAATGACAGACCTGTGCAGAATTAAGTGCTAAAGAGGACATGGATGTTTATAGTACAATGTATATTGTACATATCATCACCCATATACGAAATTATGAAAAAATGAAGTATCAGAGAAATAATTAAATTTATGGTAAAAGCTCCTATATGGTTTCCTAAGTAAGACTAAGATAATAATATTTATATCTATTTATATCTATATCTATTTATACCTATACACACACAGACACACACACATTTGTAAAATAAAAAGGGACACAAAAGCTAAACAAGCACTGTGTTACTGTATGAGCAGGTCAAATGAAGGCAATGATAATACTACCTGAGCCATAATATTACCAACTAATCATTAACAAGTCTCTACCAAAAGTTGAAATATTTTTCCATCACATAAGAGAGATGTTTTGGCTGTATTTATATCTCATCCTGAGTAAACTGGCTGAATTCCAAAGGCAGAACACTATCCTAGAATAATGAAAAGAAAGAAAAATAGTTCTGCTCAGCACTGACATCAATATAAAATAGACATTTTTTGCCATTGTTGAAGTAAGAGAAGTAATTAAGATTATGTAAAACCATTTTGGTACCACTGTCCTCTTTCCTGCATGTTAGTAAAAAAATGCCTCTGCCCCACCAACCCATACGTGCTGCTGTCCCTTAACTCTCCACAACAAACCTCATACTTCCATATCACACGTTTGAAAGCACTCCTAAACTGGGAAGTTGGGCAACAGCACTGCTCTATGCAAAACCAGCCAAGTCCAGTCAGGAAACAGATTAATTTGAAAGCCTTAATTAATGACTGAACATTTATACAGCCAAGATTTATGAGTTACAAGGAAGTAAGTCCAAAACATAACACTCCCTCCTGCATGCAAGCTCTCTTTTTCAGGGTAAACAATTAGCCTAGGGTAAGATACTGTTGAAATTCCTAAGTTCACTTTCTCCCTCCAACTTCCAAGCATTGACAAAAGAGAAACTGACATGCTTTTTTGTTTTTCTTCTTGTTTTCCTGCTCTTTCATATACACTGTTATTAATAAACAAGTGTTAATGAAGGGAAAAAAAAAGATTGTTTTGTTTAAAAGTGCAAGAAGTATAAAACAAAAGGAGGAAAGGAAAGAATGGAATACTTCCTGGATAGATCAGTTTATAGAACTTATTTTCTATATATGCTTGAAGCAAATCATAAACAAGAAAAGGGAGTTCTTTAGAGATACACACACACCTATTAAAAATATATAGAATCACATTCAAAAATCTCTCATAACCCCCCCACAAATCTTCCTCCTAGCCTTTATTTCACTGAAATCAGAAATACTTTTGCAAATTTAGTTACGACTGTTAGAAAGGAGGAGTAAATTTTCAGCTTTTAACATTTTGCCTATATTCCACTTCTGAAGAGAACTGACGTCTCATTATGAGGAGCGCTCACTGTTTGCATATTAAAACAAGACTGCCAACTCTTCTTTGCAAGTCCTCAGGCCTTCAGCTAGAAAAGTCAAAATCAAGAAAAGTTTTGTTCTCTCTTGTTTATACTAAATTACTGAACACGTTTTCTTGCCTGCAAATTTTGTTTTGCTAACAAAAGCTTGTGGTTTGTTCCCCCCCACCCCCCGGTTTATATAACACGCAAAACTGACCACAGAAATGGTAAGATCCCATAAGGCGGTAACATGTCTGATTACAAGAGCCCGTGTCCCTACAGCCACACTGTATGGCCTCCCCGCCAAGGGAACTCCCCCAGACACCTCTCTCCAGGGACAGAGCCACAACTGTGACTTGCTGAAGTAACCAGAAATGCAAGTTCCACGTGGCTTTTGGGTTTGGGTTTTCTCTTGCTTGCTTGTGGCAATGCCACTGTCATTGCCTGTCATGAGAAAAATCCCCAACAACCTGGCCTCTTGGCTTCTCTTCAGTCCTTCACAGAAGCACAGAATAGAATCATAGAATTGTTTTGGTTGGAAGAGACCTTTAAGATCATCAATTCCAACCCTTAACCCAGCAGTGCCAGGTCCCTTCATTCTTGGATGAATGATGAAAACCATGCCTTGCAAGGAAAAGTAGCTGCCAGGGATTGAGCAGAAAGAGCATTCCTGACGTGGACTCACAAATACTTGGAAACGTCCTACTGCAGATATCCACAGAGTCTAACCTATGAGCTGGTTCCATTTCCCCCATCATCATTTTCTCATCAAACAGGAGGTCACTGGGAGCAGTTCCGGAAGAAGACAAAAGTTGGTTTATCCCAGTAAAAAGCACAAGAAGATCAAAATATACAAAAAAAGAAAACAGAAGACAGATTGTTGCTCTCTCCCTTCTTTCCCTCCAATGGTGTGTTTCACTGTGCCATATTAAGTATAATGATAACAATGTACTTTTATCATAAATTTACTTTATTTGCTAGGAAATGAAGTATCAAACACCACAAAGCCAATCTCTGCAAGGCATCAGTTAATCTGAAATCATAACTACACCCCCCCACACACACACTTCCTTAAATAGGAAAATAAAGCATCAAACAAACAAAATCCAAAGCAGCTCTTTTAAACTGGGAAAAATGCTCTTAGTTGTTCTCCCCTGACAATGGGGATGTCAAGACCAATTAGCAATTGCAGTCATCTAGGGGTTTGCTCTGTTTTCTTCCACTGCAAGTGGTCAACCCAGATCCGATGGCTTACTTCTATACACACAATGCCATGGACAAATTACAGAAGACTAAGACCTGAAAGGTTTTTTTCTACCTGACTATCCTTGATGTTTTCATTACTCAAAGACAGGAAACAAAAAGCTTAAGCTGAGAACTAGGTGATAGTTTGAAAAAGTTTAATTAAAAAGCAAAATGGTCCATGGAATTACTTCTAACACAGCTAATAATTTGCTGCAGAGTTATTATCGTGCTGTTTCCACCTGCCAATAACCATTTAATCCTTTCGCCGAAGGCAATCTCTAAAGCTTTATGTATTTCCATATGTGTTTAAGGGAAACCATAAAAGATAACTTGGAAATAACAACTTCCAAGTTTTGATATACAAAAATCTGAGCTAGAGCCATGAATGCACCCCTCAGCTTCTCAGTAGCGCTAAGAAACGTTACTTGACAGCTTCTACTCCAGGCAATTGTCTGAATGCTAAGACCAAAGTTTTGTGCCAATACAAAATCTTTGTTAGGATTCAAATACAAAACAGAAATCCAGCCTCAGACAGCTCCCCTTAGAGTGCCTTCTTCAATGGGACCGCAGCTCTCCTTCTCACGAGCTGCCAGTGCTCAGGCACTCTGTGAAAACAGAAGTTACATGGCAAGAATGAAAATTTCCCTGTTTGACAACATAGGTATGGCTGCAAATACTTGAAAGCTTCCCTGTTCTCACATTCAGCATCAGTGACTATCTTAATTACTAACAACTTTTCAAACTGTTTCAGAATTACTGCCGAGCAGCTTAATCTCACCAAAAAGCCTCCAACTCCAACAGTGTTATTGGCTAAAGTTTGTGGATGAAAAAAAGGAAGCGGAACAAAAGCAGGTATTTCCCAAAAAATCTCACTTAGAAAAATGAAATTACATGTAATCAAAACCTCTTTGAAAGGGACACAGCAGAGTGCATTTTCAAACTCAAATAACTTAATGGGATGACAACAAGTGTGTAAGCTGGCGGCTCCTACACCTTTTTTAGGGCTGGGAAGTATTAAATCATATCATAATTAAAATGCTAAGAAAACAAACCCAAACAAACCAGAAGCTTCTCCAAATACTTCATCAGTAATGATCATTCCCCCCAAAATAAACTCAACATTTACTTTACACAAATTAAATATGATTTCTATTATAGGAGAACGCAATGGAAGCAGAATAGTTGGGACACATTCTATACAAATGCGGCTTGAATAGTGGCAGCTTTTAAGTTTACATTCAGCACATTTATTGTTCAAGATACTCACAGTCTAATGGCACACTTGCTGATTTTATTAGATATTACTTTATTATTCATTATCAGGGTCCAAATTTTTGCAACAGGAACAACTACTTCGCTGATGACTGCCAAAGACAAACATCCTATTCTCTATGTACACAAAGATACCAACACATGTTCAAATATTTTAATTCATACACACTCCCCCTCTCCAATCTTTGCAGTTCAGTGAAGTGTAAACAGTTCGTGTTGTCATTAAAATACATGTTCTTCACTCACAGCAACAATGCTCAGGTAGATTAATAAGCTTTTATACCTGGGCTTACTATTCCTCTGCCATTCACTAACATTTCTTACACCTTAACAGCAACTTAACTGGCACAGTACCAGAAACAGAAGTAGGTCAGCACAAGGTGTTCCTTTGTATGGTTTCATCTGGTATAAACACCCTGAGCTAGCCTTTGGGTACTACATTTTAAATATTCCTAGTGCCAATTAAGATAATAATCAGGACTCTTTTGGATAGCATTGTCCATGTACTATCCTTATTTTTAGAGGACTTGATTCTGCTAAAGATGAAAAGGAAATGTGACTGCAGAAGCAGGGAGCCCTCTGCAGCTCTCCGGGCCAAGCTGATGCCCAGATTATGCCTCAGTGCTACCTCTGTGGGAAACCCCTTGAAATCCTCAGCACATCCAAGAGGAAAATGCATATACATGTAAAGGAAGGTAAATCTAACAGTGAACTTTGATAGTCAGACACTGTACACTATTAAATGGAATCAGAACAGGCACTTAAATCAGTCAGACATGTGGTAATCTTAAGGCCGTGAGAAATAGCAGTGGCCTCTTCCCCCCTCCAGATTATGAAAACAGTGGATACAAATCATAGGATCATACTGGTTGGAAAAGATCTTCAAGATCATCAAGTCCAACTGTTAACACAGCACTGCCCAGTCACCACTAAACCATGTCCTCAGCACCATGTCTACAAGGCTTTTAAATTCCTCCAGGGATGGTGACTCCACCACTTCCTTGGGCAGCCTGTTCCAGGGCTTCACAACCCCTTCAGAGAAGAAATTTGTCCTAATATCCAATCTAAACCTCTCCTGGTGCAACTTGAAGCCATTTCCTCTTGTCCTGTCACTCGCTACATGGGAAAATAGACTGACCCCACCTCACTACAACCTCCTGTTCAGGGAGTTGTTGAGAATGAGGTCTCCCCTGAGCCTCCTTTCCTCCAGGCTAAACAACCCCAGCTTCCTCAGCTGCTCCTAGGACACAAGACTTGTTCTCCAGACTCATCATCAGCTTCGTTGCCCTTCTCTGGACATGCTCCAGCACCTCAACATCCTTCCTGTAGTGAGGGGCCCAAAACCGAACCCAGTATTCAAGGTGTGGCCTCACCAGTGGCGAGTGCAGGAGGATGATTCCTGCCCTAGTCCTGCTGGCCACAACTATTTCTGATACAGGCCAGGATGCTGGTGGCTGTCTTGGCCACCTGGGCACACTGCTGGCTCACATTCAGCCAGCTGTCAACCAGAACCCAAAGGGAATCAGCAGTCTTGTGGGAAATGAAACAAAAAAATCTGGACATAGCTTTTGCCAATGTACTAAGAGTTATTCAGTATTTAAAGCAACTTGTATACATTATCAGGTTGGTATATAAGAGTCAAGGATCAGGAATTAATTCTCTATGAAGTGCAACGACTTTTTGGTGACTTTCTCTAATTTCTATGCCTTATCTTGTACTCTAGGACTAGAGCTGAATCAAACTCAAAGCAGCAAGCTCGCTTCCAGCTGCATATCCTGTGACACATCATAACTTCTAAGATCAAATGCCAGCACTACAGGTTTAAATTGGAAAAACAGGTCAGTATGAGGAAAAAGTTCTTAACTTTTTTTTCTTTTCCTTTTTCTAACATAAAAGCAAATTCTACCACTCTGAACTGATATAAGCATTTGTGTTACGTAAACGAAAATACTTCAAAAGGCAGAAATAAGCCAACATTTTCAATTCCTTCCTGATCACTGCAAATGCAATCTTTATTCTGAACATTATATGCCCTCATTTCTGATCACTGGTATACTGAAAGTGTGAGCTTTAAGGCACTCGAGAATAATCCCTGCTGTCTGATTTAATACAAAAAAAAAAAAAAAAAAAAGGAGAAGAAGAAGAATGAATTAAATTGAAAGTTGCTAGAAATAACTCACAGGCAAAAAATAAAACTAAAAGAAAACAATAGCAGGAGCCTAAAGAGACATATTTTTTCCTTCAGGAATGAACTCCCATCTGCTTTTAAAGAGCAACATGTTTTTCCATTGCTGGGAATTCCAGCCAAAACCAGGACAATAAAGCAGCAAAGCCACAGGCAAGAGCAGAGGGCAAGTGAAGCTGGCTGTCAGAGGATCAGTCTAGGTCTCTCTTTTATAAGCATGTGCTTTGGTGACAGCTCAACAGTCCCCCACCGTGCTGGCAACACACTCCCCTCTGCCACCCCAACAGAGAGCTCCCAGTAACTCCCCCGCCCACCAGGTAGTGTGGAAAAGGGAAGGCAAGGGCAGGGGAGGGAGGCGAAGGGCACAGTCAGAGCTTCTGGTGACTGCCGGTGTCTGCCAAGGCCTTGGCCGGTTTGGTGAAATGGCAGTGGGTCTATCAGAGCCCATGGGAAGCCAGCAGCGCTGTCAGCAGAGGGTTGCCTACCCCCGATCCAAGTGATGCTCCTATTGCAGGCTCTTCCTCCAAGAGAAACAACCCTTCAAAGGCAACAGAGAGGACAACAGCAAACACAAGGGTTCATTTACAGAACCTGGGTGGATGATGCCAATTAAAATAGTTAATGAAGACACAGAAAAGAGGAAAAAAAACAAACCGCACTGAAATTAGCTGTAAGGTTCCTGAACCCTGTTTCAGCTTTTGAGGAATCAAAATGTTCAGCTCTTTGGGATGTATGGAGGAAGAAAATCTCAGGCTTGAGAAGCTGGCTCAATTTCATACTTAACAACATTTGCTGCTGTTAGGGGCTCATACAAATTCCTTCTGGCATTTTCCCCAGGTTCCTCTGAGTTCTTTGAGTTTCTTAGGAAGTAGTTTAGGCTGCATCCTCCTGAGCTGTTAATGGGTCTGACCTTTTCAGAAACCCTAACGTCCCTTCAGCCAGATGCATAAAATCTCCTCTG
This sequence comes from Ceryle rudis, assembly GCA_033439905.1. Taxonomy (NCBI): domain Eukaryota; kingdom Metazoa; phylum Chordata; class Aves; order Coraciiformes; family Cerylidae; genus Ceryle; species Ceryle rudis. The sequence continues at coordinate 203,035 of JAAGNO010003310.1, read as the reverse complement.
CTTGATTAAGCTATTAGCAAATCATTATCTTCCCGAAGGATAAAATGTTCTTTTTCCCCAGATGAGCTAGCCATGCATAAATTCCAGTGCAAATACCCTCCTGTATACCAGAACCTTACATTCTGCATAAACATGCTAATTGACCACCATGTTTCATATACTCAACAGGGAAGATGCATACGGTGCTTTATTGTGCCTCAGCTGAGACAAACTGATGAAAATCAGCACACTTAGGGCAGCAACCCCCCAGTCCCATCTCTGAAAAATGCATGAAGGGAACTTTATAAAGTGACTGAAAAGGAGAAGGGGAGAGGCAGCGTAACGCCACAAACCCATGCGGCTCGGCACCACCAGGCCAAGGAGTGGCTACCCTGATGCTGGCGCTGCCCTCCTTCCAGAGCTGCCCAAGCACATTCTGCACGTACGAGGTTCTTGCGAGACCAGCAGTAAGCAAAATCCCATGGGAAGTCCTGTGTAGTTAGTTCTTTCCTTTCCGGTGATTCATCTCGTTTATCCCGAACACTGATATTCGGAAAACATTCCGAATGCCAGGTATTTCCTCACCTTCCAGCCACCTGTGCCAAAGACATCCTCGGCACTGATAAACCGCATGTAGGAAGGTGGTGATCCCGTATTACCCTTACAGGATGAAGGCTGAGCCTCTTTTCCTCACCCACCCACACAAAAATGTTCACATTTCACTGACTGATATAAATTAACAGATCCTATGCAACCTTCCAAGAGAAACTTCAGAGGTTCATCTGAGGCCTTAATCTTGCTGTGCCTCAGTCGGACAGCGATCCTCCCTGAAAATTGCATTTCCCTGTCATCCCGTATCCTGGTGTGGAGATAAGCAGAACTCCTTCAGGAGAGGCTGTCCAGCAGAGTCAGGCCAGAGTCGTTAAAGCCACACATGCTTTAACTACTAAAGTCTGTTTTCAAATCCCACACTTCTGATGAGACATATGCTTTTTTTTTTTTTTTTTTTGGTGGTATCTTAGGTCAAAATCTGAGGACCCAGTCCCAAAGCATGATATGTTGAGCACCTTCAACACCTGTTGAATTCAACATGCTCTGCATCTGGCATAACTAATGGTCTTCTTACTAAAGAGACCATTTACTAAACTTTCCCAGTTTCTTAAAAGACTGTTTACCCTCCTGTCTACCCACAGTGGAACATATCCTCACTTCTTTTGTAGTTGGTACATTCCTCTATAAGGAGAGGAGTTTGGGGAGGTTTTGATTGTTTGGGGTGGTTTTTTAATTAAAGCTTATAGTGTAGATATGTCAATATCTGGTAAGGAAGAAATGGATGTTTTGAAATACACATCTTAAGACTGGTTTATACATATTTTAGCTGATTCAAGGTAGCGTGCTGCTGTGAAGATACTTTTTGGCATCAAAATATGCTCTCAATTGAGCCAGAGCAAACTTCATTGGCTTGCTTTATTTCCCCTTCGTACTCTGTGCTCTTATTGTCTCTTATATGAGACTTATTGCAAAGTGAGAAAGATATTTTTTACGTTAACTGTTCTACTTTGACTAAGAACCAGTGAAAGATTTACAGGTTCCCAGATTCCCGCTTTACTTTTGTGTCCTGTAAGCATGGAAACTGATAATACTGTAGAAACAATGCCAGCCTTCGCTTTCACCATGACCTGCTTTCCACCAATTTAAAAGCAGTCAGTCCCATTAGCCTACTTTTGTAAGCACACTTCTCTTCAGAACATTGCCATCATATCCAGAATATTTTATTTTTATTACTTCTAACCGACTTTAAACTCAAAACAACTCAACACTTGATTTCAGTTTCTTCCTCAAACCTCTCCCTCTGCTACTGCCTTCTCAACTGTAACAAACCCAGGGCTCAGACAATAAAATAAGGCCCCCTTCTGTACTGTTTTTATTTTCCTTTTTATAGTCTATTTTCTAGAACACAGCATTTCTACAGTGGGGAAACACTGTCTTCAGGCCTTGCTTGTCCCTTTTCACAGAGCAAACTCCAAGGGTTTGAAGACAGACACACCCCTTCCACTTAATCTGTGAAGGCCAACAATACCATCTTTCTTTTCCCCACACAAGTCTAATAAAGACATCAGTCCTTGCATTTAAAGGTAAATGTCCTTCTTCTAGGCCAAAGACACATTCCAGCTACAAACTTTCTTCTCTTCTGAGACAATGTATAATAAAAAATGTCAGGGTGAACAATTTCCTATCAGATACTGTCCACGTGATTTTGTTCGTACTTGCATGAGAAGGCACATTGAGACTACTGGTGTTTTCTATTAGAACACAGAGCAGCCAGTAATTATGAAAAACCTCATCTGAACCTCTAGTTAAAAGAGCAGAGCACCTGAGTTTGTGGAAGGCCTATCATTCCTCAAGCAAGCTGGCTGTAGCAGCATCATGAAAGCAAGCAAATTGGACCCAAAGAATTCACACTGCTTGCACTTTAAAACATTGCTTTTAAATACTTCTGTGGTTGGACAGTTAATTAAGCGTACTTTATAGAAAGCACAGTGAGATATCAGACAGATAAAACTTCTCAGCATGAAGTGCCACAGTGAAAATGCTCTAGGAAAATGATCAAACTGAGTAATCTCCAAGTGAAGACAAGCCAATTATATTAAACCATTTTTAAAAGTCAACAGTTTTATAAAAGTTGGATCTCCTGCAATTTGCCCAACATAAGATGCAGGAACACTAGAAGAAACCTTATCAAACTTTGATGTGTCACAATGCTTGCTGTTTTAATCAGTTTTATTACTTTCAAGAACTAGAGACTACTCCTGCGTGCCTACCATTGCTCCTCACTAATGCTCCGGCACCTGGAGGTGCCGGCAAGGTGCAGCAAGCACAGCACAGCCTCCTACTGAAGCATGCCAGGTGTCAGCTGCCCAGGCACGGCCTTCAGGAGAAATTTCCTAGCAAGAAAAGTGGGAGGCCAAGTCAAGAGCAGTTCTGAATGTTCCTTCTCCACAGCAGTGAAACCTGCTGGCCTGCGTGCGAGGGCAAACGAGACATACGGTTCCTGCAGAGTTGCCCTTGAGGCAACCAGACCTACCCTGCCCACTGCTCAGTCACACCAGCTCAGCTAAAAAAAACATTGGGGTGGTCTTGGGAAGAGGCAGATACCTTCAGGGCAGAGATGCAGTCAGAGAAATTGCCTTAGAGGGAAGAAGGAATGGTCCTTGGTGTCAACATCAGCTCTGAGGCCAAACCTTGCTATTCATGAACTTCTAAATAGAATTTCTTTCTTTCCTGATTTACAGATACTGAAGTATCCCTAAAGAAGAGCCTCAAGCACTGCTGCAGAGAACCACTTCAGGAGGGTCTGGAAATGAAGATCAGTCACAAACCCAAGTATTTCTAGAAAGCTAAGGCTTTTTTTGACCTACACTATTAGCATAATAAAAGCTAACTGTACACACATTGTTCCTCTAATGCATTTTTTTGTTCGTGGGTTTTTTACATTAAACTTCACTTACACATGGGATAAGGGAAGTGTAATCCACACTCATAAATTATCTTCCATCTTTTCTCACATGAAACGGTGAGAAGTAATCACCCTATTTCCCTATCTTGATACATCTTTAAAGGTATTCGTAAGACAAACGTACATCCAGCAGGTGAACAGACGTAACTGGTCGTAAGTGATGAGAGGCCAAAAGATACGAGTATCTGATCTGAAAACGGCCAAGCTGCAAGCCAGATGCACAATGAACTATCCATTTTACTTACTGTTTATTCAGCTCATGTCGGGATGATTCAACGCATCTTTACAAGCAAGTCCCTATTCATAACAGCATCTTCTGGTCACAAAAACAAGCATTTTCCATTTCTTTTTCTAGACAAAGGGTAGAACAGTGGAATGGGAACTTGCCATTCAACAGCGGAAACTATTTGTAAAGCTGGGAAGCTGGAGACACCAGGAAGAAAAGGCTTTAATGAAACTGGCCACTATGCCTGCCAACTGTCAAGACTTTTTATATATTCTTCCAGGGAACACTGACTGAGGCTTTTTCTGTATTTACTCTTTACATCCCAGTTATTATAATTCTCTGAATGATGCAAAAGAACAAAATTAATGAGAAATGCTGTATTAGAAAGAGGCAGGCTTTTCTTCCCCTGCAACTAGTCTGTAGCTGCACTCAGTGACCCATTAAATAACTTATTTTTGGTTCTGTACAAAGCCAGCACCCAGACATTTGCGACTCATTAACAACCAGGCACAGGAATTCACCACTAGAGCCTCAACTGATCCAGATCCAAAGGAAATCCCCATATGTGTGGAACTTCGGAAACACAAGCATCACAGTCGTTGCCTGGTAAGGAGGCAGTTTCCATACACAATAGAGGATGTGTTTATATTTATGTTTTTGGAAGCTTCTAACTCAGGCAGAGGCACATCAATTTTCCCAGGGCAGCTAAAGTCATATTCGCTGACATCCAGGTGAAAACATAGTACTGTTTCAAGTCACTATCCAAAGTGTGGAGGCCGTAGAACTACCACAGTTTTCCTGACCAGCATTTAAGCCTACAATCCTCTTTATGCTTGTTTATTTTATTCCTTATGAGATCCCCTAATCTGTAGCAAAAAGCTGTGCTACAGAAATCAACTCCACTCGCTAAGCAGCTTTCATTCGTTTGTTCCCAAAGAACGGTTTGTGGAGAAGGAAAGCTCTTGTGGGTTTGACTTCGGTGTCTGCCGTGTGGACGCAGCTTCCCGGAACAAGCCTGGAAGATAGCCCAGAGACTGCTGCTCCACAGGGCGAGGTCTGACCCCATCCCTTGGGCTTGGAGTGCTCACGGCAGTGCCCTCACCAGCCAGAGGTCACTAGAAGGCAGTGTTTTACAGCACACCAGCATTTAAGTGATTGCTTCATTAGCAAAAGTCTTGCCTTGGAGCATATCCAGTGACCAGTCAGTTGAGAAAGGTCTTCAGCATTATAGGATTCACACAAATACTCCATGGTCACCCTCTCTTTTGGACCAAGGCAAAAGTTTAGCTTATTTCCCTGCCCTTGTAAACAGCACACAGAAAAATGGGGGAGCTGAGGCAAGCATGTCACATTTTCCACTCTGCTATGGAAAAAGCAGAAGGTGACTGTGTAATTAAAGATGGTGTGATAATGCATACACTAGGGCTGGCTACAGTAAGGTGGAAATTTTAATTCTGGTATTTGATACCTTTTAAGAGCTCAAACTGGCAACCTGAATAACATTCTTTGAATTTTTGAAGCCATATAATTATTTTCAGTTAATCAAAATGAGGAAAGAGTGAAATATCCTTTCATGAGACACTGACATGAATAATATTCAGGGAGCAGAGTGGTGACCACTAACGTACCAATGCTTATTATAACTGCCAGGCAGCAGCATCTGAGAAAGCTTCTCCTTTACCCAGGACAGGAAATAATTGTCTGAGTCCATTGTCAGAAGCTGAGTAACTAAGAGCTGTAACAATGGGTGCTGCTGTGAGGTCTTGATTACAAGGAATAGGAAAATAGGAGATTCAAAGTGACCAGTGACTCCCTGGCAATTCCCCTACACTGTCTCATAACTCTGCCTCTCCTCCCTCCATCTGAGGCTCCCAGTCACAACCCTAAACACAAAAGACCCTGGGGATGTAGGGAGATCCAGGTGAACTGTCTGGGCGGTCTGGGGCACTTGCCTCTACCTCCCTCCACTCCTCCTAGCAGCACAGCCTTCATGAGGCCACTTGTGATCATACTAAGATTCTCTGATGGAGATCTTGAAGGAAAAAGCCCCAGAGTATATTCTATTTTCTGATCAGAAACACAGAAATCTCTCAAACATTCCCTTTGGTAATTCCTCCACCACTTTGAGAAGACTCAAGGGATGACATCTGGATGACACTTGATTTCAATTTTAAAAACACAGTTTTGTGCACCAACTCCATGGCCATTACCATTCAGAAAGTTTTACCTCTGCTCCCGAGTACTTCTCCGTGTGCTGAACAAGCTCCGCTAAGCAGACTTCGTCACTGACCGGCATGGACCGAAAATGAAGTTTGAAGATCTCCCCGCGAGTGGCTGCATCTGGCAACGGCACGTAGATAATTCTGTCTATTCGTCCTGGTCTCAGCAAAGCCTGCAATGAAAGCATCACGGGAACAGTTATAGCACGTGGCACACCGCATGGAGAAATTAAAAACCCACAACTCAATCTAAAAGAACGCTGCCAAATAATCAATAATTTTAGCAAAAGCAAGAAGCTGCACATGAACAATCAAGGCACGTGCAAGAGGGGTTCTTCTATGTCAGAATGGATCCGTTGCTGAAAAGACAGAAAGGCTACTCAGCTTGAGAAATAATAGTTTATGGAAAAAAGAAGTCATAAAGGAACCACACTCATTTTCCTAAAATAATAACTTTAGGCCTGTTGCAAGGTGTGCTGGAATGTTAGGACTTGGCAGTTGGACAGGTGGCAACTGACACATCCCAAGTTCAGATCTTCAATCAAGACAACAGGTGGAGAAAAAAAATGTTTTTTTGAAGCGTAGCTTACATTTTGCATTCTGGTTGCTTTACCCCAAACTATTGGAGCTGCACATGTTTACAGATTGCTCTGACAGGTTTTTTTATGCAGAATAAGGTAACAATAGACCGAGGCCAGTGGTGGTCAGCTTCAAAAAGGGAGAGAAAAAACCCCAATGTACGACTTGCAAAAGCACTATAGTTAATACATTTTAGCATCAGCTTTGAACTGCTGGGGAAATCCTGTTTTTTCCTTCTCCTGTGCGACATGACAACTGAAAATTCGCAGATGAATGCAGTTAGAAGCTAAGGCCCCAACTCTGTAGTTTCATACACATATACTGTCCCTTGCATTGCAGTTTCCCAGGGTTACTCAGGTTATAAGTACACTAGGGAAGTGGGAGGAGGACAGAGCAAACTCTGGGCAGCAGCAACAGACGATGTAAGAGGGGACAACAGCCACAAAGGGCAGCCAGGAGGGTTCAGACTGGATGGGAGGAAGAAGTTTCTAGAGAAGTGCAGCCTCGGGGCAGATCACTGGGGAGGCTGCAAAAACTCTGTCCTTGGGGGGTTCTCATCTGGCAGCTTGGCCAGACGAAGCCAAGCCCTCCCCAATCTGGTGCTAGTCCCATGTTGTGCAGGAGGGAGCGGGGCTGTGGGGCCTCTGGAAATCTCCCTCCAGCCAGCGTTTCTGTGACTCTATATTATCTGGACAGGGTCAAAAAGTAAACATTATCTATATATAAAACAATTATATCTGAAATATAGGAGCCAAGCTCTTAAATTTATGAGAAGAAAGCAAGCTCATTTCCCTATACTTCTAAAACTCTCCAAGATTTTGGAAAGCTGTCTACAGCAAAAAAGTGAGAAGTCTCCCAGCCTTTATTAGCTGACATTTGAAGAAAACCCCTCTGCGCACAGCAAATGCACATAAATAGTATTTAAACTATTTTTTAAAAACGGAACAATGTTTATAAGATTCAGCATGTAACCTAAATTGTTTTTATGTTATGGTTCTCCCTTGGGTAGAGTAGTTTGCGTTCCAGATGACTAGAGATATTGCATGGCTGTCCTGGGCTGTCAGCCAATAAGTCTTTTCCCAGCCTGATCATGTCAGTGAAAGTCATGCTGAAAAAATAGTAGGAAAGAGCTTTCCTTCCTGCACAGCATTGATCAAGTTAACACCCTTCCTAGAGTTTCTTTAAAAAGACTGTTGTGGTGCTTCAGAGTGGAAAAATGTATCCTGAATATTAAGAGATGTCTTGTTATTTTTAAAACGGAACATGAAAACGCTCAGCGGAAAGAGCACGGCACCGCAGCGGGTTGCATCGAGCTCCGGGAGGATACAGCAAGGCTGTACTGGGAAGACTAAAGGTCTGTATCCAGCCAGGTACCCTGTCCCTGGCAGTGGCCAATGCTTGGATCCCTGTGAAAGACAGCGACAAGTGAGTTGTCCACTGACATTTCCTCAGCAGACCGTGCTGCTTCCCACAGCACTCTTGATAATATTTACCAAAGAACTCAACCCGCTGATGATAATCCAACCACTGTGTAAGTCAGTGTCCAAATCATGTGTGGATCAGGATATTGCCATTTTTTGCCAGCACACTTGAAAGAGAAATTTGCATGTTTCAAGACTAGGCTTGGAGGGAGAGGAATTACACTCAATTGCGCTCTGCGTACTCTTAAGGAAATGCCCATAGCCAATTCTATTATTTAGAAGAAACAAGAAATGTTCGCATGGGTATGGTGGTGTGCCTCTTTTAAATCAAGGCAGGTTTAATCAGGATGCCTAGATAATTAGAACGTTTTCTAGAGCCAGCTTAGCTTCACGCCGATGAATGACCGTGGCTGTTGTGCAAGGGGGACGGGGAAACTGCTGGATGCCCATCGGGTGGGAGCAAGCGCTCCTCTGCATTGCATCAGCTTTCGGTTCCGAAAGACAGTCCTCTAACGACGGAGCACCCCCGTGCTTGCAAAGCACAACTGCAGATGTTAAAGAGTGAATGTACGGGTTTTGCTCGGTTACTAAAAATCGCATTTCCTCCAGTTTGTCCCAAATGTTTTGTGTTTTATATAGTCATAGTTGGAGGCCCGAGTTTTAAACACGCTATCATTGCTTTTTGCTACAATCAGGCCTAGGGACCTTATCCAAGACAGCCAGATGTGCTGGGAACGGTACAAAAAAAGCAGAACTCGGTCTCTGCAGAGCTTGCTTCTTGAATAGACACAGACAAAAACGAGAGGACAGAAAATGTTCTGTAACCTCGAGAGAAGAGTCAAATTCCCTCCAGCCCCTGGAGAGAAAAGCAGATTGAACTGAGAGCTGGTCTCCACCAGCCCTTCTGACAGTCAGAGAAGAAATGAGGAGACCCTGGGCATGGCCCAACTGCTCCTCGTTCTGCTGTCACCAGCCTTGTCCCTTTGTCAAGTTGCTGGCCCCCTCCCTTCTACAGTCCTGAGGAACTAAAAGCAGAGGGAGGGAGTGAGGAAGGGGCCTGCCTTGGCCCATCTGCATTACTGAAGGCAAATCCCCAGTAAGAGGCCATGGTGGGCTGCTCCACTCCTTGCTGGTCTGCAAGAAACCGGCGAGCAATGGCAAGTTGAGGTCATACTCACTTGCAGGACATCTCATTGCCCTCTCAGACTTTTGGTCTCTGCACACCTCTCATGGAGATACTTCTCCTTTCTGGCCAAACTAATTCAGGACTCAGAACTGAGCTGCACGTAGAGGTCAGCAACAAGGGAACAAGGCATCTCTCTCAAGGTTTGTGTGCACTGCAGTTTCCTCTGGAGGGAAATGAGCTCTTTCTGGATTGCTTAGAGAAGCCTACTGTGGTGTTTGGTATGGACACCTGCAGTAGCAGTGGTGTCAGCTTTAACATCAAGGCCCAGGTCATGCTTAATCTGCTGCTGGCAGCAATGCTGAGTTTGACGGATGCCGGCAGCACCTTGTTCCTCAATGCCACTTTTCTTACAGACCGAGAAGCTGTTTGTCTTCTCAGCGGGGTGTTGTGTGATGCAGACTTCCCTACGGGACAGGTTTTAGAGGTGATTGCTCCCAAGCACGCGGTGACTTTCCCAGGCCGTTCCAGAAGATGGAACTTCAGCCTTGCTATCTGCGCTTTGAAAAATCACGTGGAGAGCAATAAGAACACCCAGGTCACCTCTGGACCAGTCCCAAAGACCTGTTGGTGAGGTGGGAGGTGAAGCCTCCTGGGATCAATCCTTGCTGCTGAGCTGGAGGAGGCGGAATTCAGCAGGAGAAGGCGGTGACTTGGGTGTGCAGGAGGAGAGGCAGGTGGGGGAGGGTGAAGAGTTGAAGCCGGGCTGCAGGTTCAGGCAGATGTGAGCTGCTGGGAGTACAAAATTAACCGCTTGCGGCTGGGAGATGCAAAACTGATTTGAGGCTAGGAGCACACAGAAGGTGGGAAGTTGATGGGGCCAAAATTAATTGATGTGTGCGCAGAGCTACATAATTCACTGATGTTGAGATGTGAAGGCTGCATAATTTATGTAGGCCAGGAAGGGCACAAAATTAAGTAATTGGGGTTTTGGTAGAAACCAGAATCTTTCATACCATTAAGCAATTCTGTTGCAAGTTTATATATTTTTTGTTGTTGTTGTTACCGCAACAGTTATGAAAGGGGTCCAAGTGCACATGCACCGCAAGGTTACCAGTGGTACAGGGATGCAATATTCTTCAGTGGAACACTAGGAAAGCGGGATAATTGTCATGTAATGCATTATATCATCAATAGCAAAGTTATGTTTTAATTAAGAAGAAACTACTCCCCTTTCAAAAAGAAATGCTTAAATTCTTTGGTAATTAAAACAGATTACTACTTCAAAATATATTATTGGAAAAGATAGCTAGTTCAAAAATGTGTATTTTGCCTGCAATTACAAAGATAATTATTTCTGGAAAGAAAACGTCGATAGGTAAAGCCAGGAAAATATTTGTGGTTCTTGGTAAGAATGGACTAGAATTAACCTTAGGGCTTTGCTAATTTTCCTCCTACTGACATAATTCTACAGCCAGGCCTAACCCATCAAAATCGTTCTTAATCAGATTGTATAACAAGGGATCATACATAAATGGTGGTGCAAGGGGGTAACCAGACATTAGAAAAAAGAAATAGAATTTTTAAAGTGGCAAACTGACAAAATTTTCATTAGCAAAATGTAACTTGCATAGCAAAGCATAAGCTGCACAGTAAATGGCATATTGAGGTGGGTGAGGGAAAGCAAATAGGATCAGCTTGTAACAGTTCAGCTGCAGAATCAATGTTACTGCATGTTCTCTGCTGCAATCAATCTCCACAAGTAGGAACAGATTTTTATACTGGATTTAAGACATTTCATTCCAAGTAAATACATTTATTTTAATGCATAACCTAAAAAAATGCAACTAGAAGTTTAATCCTGCCTTTGGAGTCCCATTGGGATTAGACCACGGATGCAAATGAGAGGACTGGAAATAACAGAACAATCTGTTTCCTTTTTAACTAAATCCTTCCAACTGAAATTAACAATTGTTGGTTGTGGTCCCTACTCACACGGACTCCCAAACACGAGAGGTGCTCTGTATCTTGTAATCCAATTTGGCAATGCAAATTATTTATTTCATCATTACAGTATTTGAACATAGTTAAAGTATTTTAAAGTCAGTCATATTCTTCCTGTAGCAATAACTGTTTGTGAGATCCTTTCAGTGCTTTGGCCCACATGTCAGGACAGATGTGTTGCAAGCATGGAAAGTATTAAGGTAAAAGGCTGAGGAAGTGAATTTGTTAACCATGACAGAAGGGCTTTCTTGTGCCATCGCGCTTATCTCTTGCAGGAGTGAAGTCAGCTCCCATAAAGATGCTTCTCCTACGCTTCTGAGGCTCACCTCAGTGCTTGGTATTTTTGTTCTCTCCCTGTGCCAGAGCAGGTCATGCTCCCAGCACAACAGACCAGGAAGCGCTCGGCGTTTTAGGATCCCTGAAAGTTTCAAGTATGGGAAGCTCATCCATCCTGTTTGCTAGGCAGGCTACTGGAGGCTTTCTGCAACCGTGGATTAATTACCAAAATTAGAAGGTGCTGAGGGAAAAGGACACATAAGAGTGTCACTGTTAAGGACTTCAAAACCACAGTCCAGTGAAGAGCTAAATTTCATCGCTCCACAGGCTTTTATCCTCCCTCCATCTGGCATGAGCTGCTTCAGGAGGCAACCTGGAATTTCTCTGCATCAGGTGACATGCTCATTTGCTGTGTCTCATGGCTGCTTGTCTTGTAATTACAGGCTCCCGAGTCAAGCGATACTGCTTTTTTTCTTGCCAAGAGCCCCGTTCCCCACACTTTTCCTCTTCTCCAACTATTTCCTTCTGTGCCAATGTCTGTCACCACCGTCAGCACATGCCAACATCTCTAACCAGTTCCGCTCTTTGATGACATGTTTGCCGGTCACCACCCTTGTACTTCTCCCAATATCTGTGCAGATTACTCTCTGCTGTTGTTACACAACATCTACATCTTCATCTCAGGGTGGAGCACTTCGCTTTAATCTACAGTTTATCCATTGCTTCAAAAACTGCCAGTTGCAAACTGGATTTTATTAGATATTAATGGAAACGAGTTCCTACAAAACGTTGCAGTCTCCTATTATCCATCCCTACGCAAAGACTTCACTTTCCACATAGATTTCTAAAAATCAGGCTGTGCAACCCTTCCATCATGTCAGTCTTGCTCAAGACCTGGAGCGTTGTGCAAGCTGACAAGAAAAGACACGATAGGTTTGACAGCAGGTGTTCAGGAAGAATGCGCTATCGAGTGGCAGTGAGCACAGCGGGAACATTTCACTCAGGCATTAACCAGAAGTACTAATTTAAGGGCTGAGAGCAAACACGTGATTTGTTACGTCGACAAAAAGTAAACCAACTTCCATGAGGAGACAGTTTATATCATTGGAGGCCAAACCAAGATGAAGTGATATGGAAAGTTAAATACATGAAAAATAAGAACGTAATCATCCGTCCTTCGCTGCTAAGCAAACATCTGTGCTGGTGTAAAATTAATCTATTCACTTTGCTTATCCTCCAGGTCAACTACTGCTAGTTAATCCTTTTCCTTCAACCACTGATTTTTACCCATTTCCAGTTTGACTCGTCAACAGAGGGAAGCTTTTCTGCATAACTGAATGTATCTTCTGGGATTGCTCTCTTTGATGGCTACCAACAGGAGCTAACAACTTCAGCTATCGCTACAGATCACTCTTAGTTATTACAGCAAAACACAGTCTACCCTACAGTTGCAGAAATAACCAAGTCATGTTTCCTTATAAAATGAAACCTGGGGGCAGAATTGCCTTGAGCCATTAGAAACCATTGGCGTGGCTTGCTTGAACGACATACTCTGCTGCGGCACGTTTCACACCAAATCAGTCACTTCCACCAATGGCGGTGATTTTAAGCAGAACTGAGTGTTACTTCAATAACTAAGTTATAAATAGGCAGAGCTGAAAGCGCTTCAAGAAAGCAAAAATTTCCAGAGTTGACGCGAAAGTGGCCATTCCACATGGCCAAAGCATTTAGAGCTGCTTTTGACTAATATTCTCTTTCCCTGCTGTCTGCTGTTAGGCACAGATGAGGTCCCACTGCGGGCTCGTGTGCTCCAGCACCCGCAGTGCCGCCTGAGCTCTGGCATCTGCACCACAGCCCTCGCCTCGCTGCCAAACCACGGGGTTTCGGGCTGCTCCGGGCTGGAGGTAGCTGTGCCTCTGCCTTTGGGGATATGGCACCAAGCGTGTAGCGCCAGAGATTATTCAGCTGCCTTATCTTGCCTCTGCAGCTCAGGGAAGAGGCCGCTGTGCTCTCCTGACACCTCCTAAGCTCACCTCCCATGGTCCCTCCCGTACCAGGCAGCAGCTGTGGCCACGCATGGAGAAGGGGCAGGGAAGAGGGATGGGAGGTGGGGTTACCGCCTCTCCACCATCTAAAGAAACTCCTGGTGGATGCAGAAAGGGGAAAAACACTGCACAAAGCCAGGCTTGCGTTTCCAAACCCACACAAAGCCGGACACAGCAAAATATTCCCATCTTTTTAATCAGAGTAACATCATTGTCCATCACAGTCCTGCCACTGACAGAGGGTGATTAATATATCTAATTCAATGGGATTCACGGAGAAAAAGGACTTGAGGAGACTTGTTTCACTGCAGCAATGAGACCGTGTAAACACGACTGTGAGGAACAATGTGCTCCTTGGCCCATGCAGACAATAACAGAGCACGTTTTTATGTGGTTTTGTTCAGATAGGATTAAAATGTCTCAAGAAACCAAGTTTCAATCACTTCTCTTGGCAGAAACATCTGCAGGCAGATACTCTGCAGCTGCAGAACCAGTATCTCCATGCTTTTCTTCCCCTGATATCTCAAGCAGTTAAAATGGCCAGTTGGCACAAATTACTGCAGTGCTCATTGGGAGCCAAGCTGTGCCCGGGCCTCCATCTATAAAAATCTAAACCTGTCAGTAACGTGGCACATTTTCAATGCAGTAAAATCAAGTGCAAATCCAAGCAACCCTACTGATATGATTCCATATGCTCCAGTTTGGCACCACAGAAATTCAGCTCCAAATCAAGCCTCTTACGTGTATTCAAAGACATACAGGCAGTGAGAGGAAATCAGCTTCTCCTCTACTCCTCTTTGGGAGTATGGGCTCAGAAAAAAACCCAAACTAACAAGGCAGTTTAGCAGATTCTCCACAACCTGCCTGTACTTTCAGGCACTCAAATATACATTTTTTCAAGCCATAAACTGTAAAGAGCAGCTCCCGACCTTTCTTCCTCTGCTCTTTCAGCTGCAGCTGCGCTGTCCCCTCCTTGCTGAGCAGCAGAGTCTCGGCTCAGGGCTGTGGTGCTGGCTTCCTTTGCAAGGGGGATTTCAGACACAAGATACTGTTCTCTCCCCATGTCCACCCTGAGCACTTACCCCAGAGGTGTGCAGACAGAGGATGTCACAATCTGGGGCTGGTTTTTTGCATTTTTAGTAAGGAGCAGGGGTGATCTAGGCATTTGCCACTTGTTGGGTCTCACAGAGACGTTTTGATATGGAGAAGGCACCGAAACTCCCTCTCTTCTCCTCTAAATGCTATGCAGCAATTCCTCCCCCATATCTAGCAATATTATTTTTAGTAAAGTTAAAATTAACTGAAGTAAAAAATCAAAATAATCTATCATCAGCTAATAAACAATGTAACACACCCTCTTCAGTGCATGTTTACATAAGAGTCCTCCGTGCTCCTGTCTAAGAGGTGCAAAACCTCAGGAATGTCAGGGTTTTTTTTCTTTTTTTTGGGGGGTGGGGGGTGGTGTGGTGTGGTGTGTGTTTTATTAAAAGAACCCCTTTAGAAAAGATAACAATTACATGTAATGGAACCTGGAACCAGAATCTTTTGGCAATTAATCACCCAGGAGCCGTTGCGATCCTGCGGGCTGTTTCTGACAGATTTTGAGAGCTTTACAGGAATCACTGGGATAAGATGTGCCTGGGCTGGCTTCTGACAGGGACGGATCATGTACAAAGTGGATTGTTGGTTTTGGGGAGGGGTTTTTTTTTTCAGTTTGTATATTCATACACACAAATATATATGCACACACACAGACGTGTGCCCCCATATACACATTTCTATAGGAGTTTTTCTTTACCTGCATGGGACAACTGCAGAACCCATTTATTAGCCCAGAGACGAAAAAGAGTAAGAAAGAAAGAAAAGGAAAAAAAAAAAAAAAAAAAGAAAAAGAAAAAGAAAAAAAGGCTTTTCTTCCTCTCAGCAAAGTAGAGCTATCCATCACTTAACAGAGATACTTCCTGTTTTCAAGCAGTTGGGAAGGCATGACTTCCAACCCAAATAGTTAGCTTGGCAAGCTATTCCTGTGTTGACAGATGCTTTTATAACCACTTCATTCCACCTGAAGTTTCAGTATAAAAGGAGGTGGGTTTTGTTGGTTTGTTGGGTTTTTTTTGGTTGCCTTTTTTTTGGTGTTTTTTTTTTTTTTTTTTTCTGAGGAAGGAGAAAGGGAAAGCATAAAGGAGAGGCAAGAGAAGGAAAAGGAAGGAACACACCACAATTATAACAGCTGGATGACAGAGGTTAGCATAGCTCTGACAGATGTTACAATGTAACCTCAAAATGACATGTTAGTGAAAAAAAAACACCACTAAACCTGTTCCTTGTAGGAAAGAGAATTTTGAACCTCTGCCAAAATATTACAATTCTCCTCAGAAGCTTTCGAACGCTGTAACAATGATCTACCACATAATACAGTATTTTCCATACATAAGCTATGCTTTTATATAACCATTGCTCTGATTAAATTACCAGCACGAGACGAGATTCTTTTCAGAGAGACAACTTAGCCTCAAGTGACAAAAATCCACAGCAGGTCAGCTCCATCAGGACCTTGACTTGTAACAGCTTTTCATCTCCTACATTCTGTTTCCATAGGATTCATGAACAGGACACGCTTTAAACACTTCTCGAGACCAAATACTTCAGTGTGTGATGAACAGCAGTAAAAATGTGCTGCACACAAGATGTATTTGTAAAGCTGCGTGATCCACTTTATAGAACCTTTGTCATTATCAGTTTCTGTATTGCTTATACCTGGTTACTTCAGTGACTACCCTACCCCACGAATCTGGATGACTTTACCCAGCCTGCGACCAAGCTTACCAACCTGTATAACAAACTACAGGTAAAAGTGTAAAAGAAATGTTCACGGAACAAACTGAAACAAGCTGCTTCGAAAGCAAGCAGAGATCAGTGGAGAGGTAGGCAGCATCAAGGAAACAATTCAGACACAGTTGCAAAAGGAAAGCAGTGACTTTCCACTGTTGCAGCCAACACTGGCTGAAAAAAAAAAAAAAAATTAGTTTCTGGTTTCCATTATTTGAGAGATCTGGAAATGGCTCTGGAAGACCATTTGAAGCAATGAAGTAGATACTGGTCACAACAGCTGTAAGCTAAAGGAAAAATAATTCA